>JAHHUM010002911.1:0-276026 GCA_036173005.1 Crenichthys baileyi
AACCCTGCAAACATGTTTCAGTCCTAAACAAAAAACACTGAAACGGGACCAACCTGCTTTAAAAAAATTGTAGCACAGATGGCCTCTAATAGGACTTACTGTGCTACCTTAAAAACAAATGTCTTCTTACCCTTGTGCGCTTCTTTATACATTTTAAACATAGAGGATGTAGCTTCCAATAAAACTGGCTGAGGGGGGGGATTTCCCACAGCTCGATCCAAAAATTGAGCTTACCTTGGAATTTGAAGCGGCGGGCGTATGCTTGTTTTCCACTTATTGTTGTCCTCTACATGTTCTGCACTGGGTAGTTGTTTACAAATTGAATTCCCAATTAAAAAGAGTTTGAACCAACATGGACTTCGTTTGACTGACAGAAAAACCAAACCATAAATACAAAGGGTTTTACTGGTTTTTCTTCACGTAGTGTTTTAACTTTTGCATTAAATACGCTGGATGTCCATCTCAGTTTCTGGGACAGGGCCAAATAGGCTAAAATCATTTGTAGCTCCACACAAAGCAGGACACCGGGCCCACCCTAGGTCAGTGTTCAGCAACCTTTACAATCCAAAAAGGGCCATATTCTCATTTGCTCCTACTAATAAAAAACCTTGTCCAAAAGCCGCAAAGCCTCCATGGCCCCTTTGGGAATAAAGAATCTTATTAAATTTTCCCAAAAATACTTCTTGGATAGAATTAAATAAAAAAAACCCACAATTTTCTTTTTTTTTTAAAAAAATGTCAAAATCTTATTTGGATATTCTGTGAAAACCCTTGCTTTTGAAATTGGGGTCTTTGTTACCTTTTTAAATGTAAAACTCCTGCACAATGTTATGTCATTTTGGGGGCCATTGTTATTGAGAGGTAATTGGGGGGCCTAAAAAAAAAACCCCAAAACAGGTTTTCAGCCCCCTTTTTTTTAAAAAGTAAGGTAACAGTCATAAAAATGTTGGGTTTTTAAAAATAAGCAAAGTTTTTGTATGCGGCAACTAAAAACGCTCTATTTTGAGGATTTAAAAAAAAAATGTTTATTTTTTTTGGTAATGTAGAGAAAAGATAAAGGTCACTTCATCCTTCCACTGGGATAATTTGTCCTGTGATGCAGCCACTGCATGATAGAATATCACGTTAATAAACAGATGTTACCCAAATCTCAAACATTTTTTTTGTCCCTTGCAGATGGCACAGTATTTTCCAGCTCAGGATTTGGAGCTGGATGGCGAAGTTCTGGAACAAAGTGTTTCTCACCATGATCATAATCCTTATTGTTCTCTTTCTTGGTAAGGAAAAATATTGAGATGTACTATATTTTCCATAAGAACCTGTACATTTACTGAAACCTAGAAAAAAAGCAGCAATCATTCCAGTATTCAAAACAGGAAGTCAGGACTATCGCCCTATATAGATTCTGCCAGTTTTATCTAAAGTAATTGAAAAAGTGGTAGCAGCACGGCTGATTGAACGTTTAGAATCTAGACAGCTTCTCCACCCACAGCAGTTTGGGTTCAACCCAGGTTATTCAACTGAAATGGCAAACTGCTGTTTAACTGAAAATGTAAAGAAGTACCTGGATGAGGTTCAATGTGGTGGGAGCTGTGTTTCTCTACCTTAAAAGGCATTCATTATGGTTATCCATAGTTTGCTTTTATCTAAAATGTCAGGTTTTAATTTCTCAGCTGAGGCAGTAAGCTTGTTTCCAACTTCAGGCTATAGCGCAGTGTGTGAAAGTAGATCAAGATACATCTGCATAAACACAAAAATGGGCATTCCGCTAGGCTCTATACTCGGCCCTTTGTTATGTAGTCCTTTCATAAAAGACTTAGCGCTGCATTGCTCAGGTGCCAGCTGTCACCTTTATGAAGACGATGCTGTTCTTTATGCACCTGCTAAGTCACCTGAGCAAGCTGCAGAGGTATAGTTCACTAGTATGTCGAATGTCCAAAATCCGTTAGTCCTAAATCTCTCAAAAACTGTCTCTATTTGCTTTTCTATAAGTAAACTTGACAAAATGAAAAAATTCACTTCGTTACAGAATTTAAATGCCTCGGATTGGTTTTAGATCCTCAACCTAAATTTGATAAACATATTAAGACAATTTAAAAAACATTGCAAAGTAATGTCAATTGTTTCAAACTAATCAAACTACATACCAAACCAGGCAGCTCTGCTAAACATGCATTCTATGATTTTTTTATTTTCTCATATCATAGTTCATGTCAGCATGGGCAGAGGCTGCTCCTACTATAACCAAACGCATTGGCTCTCTATACAATCAAGCTATAAAAATCATGGATGAAAAATCAGTCCGCTGTCATCACTGTACCATTCTTGAGAAATATACAGTACAGACCAAAAGTTTGGACACACCTTCTCATTCAAAGAGTTGTCCTTATTTTCATGACTATGAAATTTGGTAGCTTCACACTGAAGGCATCAAAACTATGAATTAACACTTGGAAATTATATACTGAACAAAAAAGTGGAAAAAACTGAAAAAATGTCTTATTTTCTAGGGTTCTTCAAAGTAGCCACCTTTTGCTTTGATTACTGCTACGCACACTCTTGGCATTCTGTTAATGAGCTTCAAGAGGTAGTCACCTGAAAATTTTTCACTTCACAGGTGTGCCCTGTCAGGTTTTATAAGTGGGATTTCAAGCCTTATAAAGGGGTTTGGGACCATCATTTGTTTTGTGCAGGAGTGGATACAGTACACAGCTGATAGTCCTTACTGAATAGACTGTTTAGAATTTGTATTTATGGCAAGAAAAAAGCAGCTAAGTAAAGAAAAAAAACAGAGTGGGCCTCATTACTTTAAGAAATGAAGGTCAGTCAGTCCGGACAATTGTGGGAAAACTCTTTGTAAAGTGTCCCCAAGTGCAGTCGCAAATAAACCATCAAGCGCTACAAAGAAACTGGCTCACATGAGGACCGCCCCAGGAAAGGAAGACCAGAGTCACCTCTGCTGCGGACGATAAGTTCATCCGAGTCACCAGCCTCAGAAATCGCAGGTTAACTAGCAGCTCAGATTAGAGAACAGGACAATTGCCACCAGATGTTCTAGCAGCAGTACACATCTCTAGAACACTATCATGTTAAGAGGAGACTGTGTGAATCAGGCCTTCATGGAAAAAAGGGCTGCTAGGAAAAAACCCTGCTGAGGACAGTCAACAAGCAGAAGAGAATTTTTGTGCTAAAAAAACACAAGGAATGGAAAATTAGACCAGTGGAAAATCTGGGTTTTGGTCTGATGAGTCCAAGTTTGAGATCTTTGGGTCCCAACCACCGTGTCTTTGGGTTGGCGGCGAAAAGAGGTGAGGGGATGGACCTAAAATGCCTGGTTTTCCCACCGTGAAGCATGGAGGGGGGGTGTGATGGTGGGGGGGTGCTTTGGGGCTGGGGGTGACAATTGTTTGGGGGATTTATTCAAAATTGAAGGCATACTGAAACCAGCATGGCTACCAAAGCATCCTTGCAGCGGCAATTAACTATTCCATCCGGTTTGCGTTTAGTGGGCACCATCATTTATTTTTCAACAGGACAATGACCCCAAACCCCCTCCGGGCTGTTGTAAGGGGCTATTTGACCAAGAAGGAGAATGTGATGGGGTGTTTGCCAGATGACCTGGCCCCCCCACATCCCCCCGGACCTAAAAACCCAATCGAGATGGTTTGGGGGAGCTGGACCGCAGAGTGAAGGAAAAAAGGGCCCAAACAAGTGCTAAGCATCTCTGGGAACTCCTTCAAGACTGTTGAAAAAACCATTTCGGGGTGACTACCTCTTGAAGCTCATCAAAACAGAAGGCCAAGAGGGGTGGTAAAAGCAGTAATCAAAGCAAAAAAGGGGGCTATTTTAAAAAACCCTAGAATATAAGGGGACATATTTTTACAGTTGTTTCACTTTTTTTTTAGTATAAATTTTAAGTTTTTTAATTCATAGTTTTGATGCCTTCAGTGTGAAGTTACAATATTCATAGTCATGAAAATAAGGACAACGCTTTGAATGAGAAGGTGTGTCCAAACTTTTGGTTTGTACTGTAATCTAATGAGCTTTGATAGCTTTAGTCATTTTTGTTTTCTTAAATTCATTCACAAATGCATCAGTCATTTAGCATCTGAGCAAATACATACATTTGTTGAGACTGAAAAGTCATCAGAAGTACCGTAAATCAAACTGCAGGATGACCTTTGCACAGACAGCCTTCTCGGTTAGGAGTTGTAAGCTCTGGAACTCAATACTATCTGACCTTCAGAGCTTATCTGATGTTAAAATGTTCACTTCCAGGCTTAAGATTTGGCTAAAGACGATCTAGAAATGTGCTCATTTTTAAACTTTGTGTTTTTGGTAAGTAGGTAAAAGTTTTATATCAGATTCTTGATTTTAATTGTTTACTGTTAAGTTTCACTTTCCATTAAATTAAATGTAATTGTTAAAGGCCCTTCTAGGGATGGGTGTTGCGAGTTAGCCATGGTTATTAACATTGTGATGCAGACAGATTGTTTTGAGATAATGATCTATGTTTATTGTCTCTGTCCCTATCAAATAAACATACACCGCTTCTACCCACGTGTTGCAGCTTTGCCCTATCTCACTTCAACGTTTTACCCAGAAACAAACCATTCCATACTTGTGTGTTTAAGCATTTTGATGGAATAAATAATCATAAAATGGACCAATTTCATTGCAGTTTATTCTGTAATTGTATGGATTTCATTTTACACCCTATTGTCTACGGTTCTGATTCCCATTTGGACTGATGGACTCTTCTGAAGTCAGTCAGTCATTTTCTATACCGCTTCTTCCTTCGCCTTTAAAAAAAAAGTCTGGTATGAATGACCAAACCTGTAAAAGTTCAAATCAGCGAAGCGGTAAAATGACCAGAACCCAGATGGAAAGATCAGTAGAGCCATGTAGGTATAATGTCCACAGCTAGAAATTTAGGAGATTAGCAGCTATAACAAAATTCATTTTGCTTGTGTAGCTTAGTGGTATTTATACAAAGACATATCTGTATTTTATAATACTATAACAAATATGGACAAATGTTGGGGTTTCACCATTTTTAACAGTTTGCCTGAAAACCATGATTACCAGCCCCAAGAAAGCAATGCATTTTATTTATTGATTTTTTTCTTTGATCACTCAACCGGAAAAGGGTGGCTTGTCCTCTTCAGGTTGGAGGGGAGTTCCTGCCTCAAGTGGAGGAGTTCAAGTATCTCGGGGTCTTGTTCACGAGTGAGGGAAGAATGGAGCGGGAGATCGACAGACGGATCGGTGCGGCTGCCGCAGTAATGGGGGCGCTGTGCCGGTCCATTGTGGTGAAGAGAGAGCTGAGCCAAAAAACGAAGCTCTGGATTTACCGGTCGGTCTACGTTCCTACCCTCACCTATGGCCATGAACTTTAGGTCATGACCGAAAGAACGAGATCCCGGATACAAGCGGCTGAAATGAGCTTCCTCCGTAGGGTGGCCGGGCACTCCCTTAGAGACAGGGTGAGGAGCTCGGCCATCCGAGAGGGGCTCGGAGTAGAGCCGCTGCTCCTCCACATCGAGAGGAGCCAGTTGAGGTGGCTCGGGCATCTATACCGGATGCCTCCTAGACACCTTCCTCAGGAGGTGTTCCAGGCACGTCCCACCGGGAGGAGGCCCAGGGGACGGCCCAGGACACGCTGGAGGGACTATGTCTCTCAGCTGGCCTGGGAACGCCTTGGGCTCCCCCCGGAGGAGCTGGAGGAGGTGTCCGGGGAGAGGGACGTCTGGGTGTCTTGCTGCCCCCGCGACCCGGTTCCGGATAAGCGGAAGACGACGCGTACGAAAAACGATTTTATTTGTTTGTTTTTATTTTTGGGACAAATGTCAGATACAACACAAATCCTTAGACTTTGATTCTAAAAATATTCTGTTTTTAAACTAAACAGCAAGTTTCTCTCTAAACATCGTGGACAGCTTCTGAGTTTTTCTTCTTCTTTTTATCTTTCTTTAGATGCTGTTCGTGAGGTGAGGAAATACTCCAGTAAAGAAATCGGCACAGACGCTAAAGTGCAACCAAACATGTTTGATCACCTGCACATGAAGCTTTTTCGGGCTCAAAGAAACCTCTACATCTCCGGTTTCGCAGTCTTCCTCTGGCTGTGAGTTTCTACATTCATTTACTGTGAACACTGACCTCTGTTTAAGACCATGCTAACCCCTCATGCTCTGTTGCTGTCTGCATGTCTGCAGGGTTATGAAGCGGTTGATCACTTTAATTAACCAGTTGGCGGCCGTGTCTGGGACCACAGCGGCTCTCCAAACGCAGGCCGATAATGCTAATAAAGCAGTGGAGAAGTACATGAAGGACAATGAGCAGCTGAAAAAGGTAGGCCTCACTTATTTTGTAAAATTAGTAGAGACAGGATAACTCTGGTACTAAGAGTGAACGTTTTCCCGATAACTAAAAGAAATAAATATTTTCTTCTATTATTGTTTGAAATGTTTTTACTTCTTTGTGGTACCCATGTTATTTTTTTCCATTTTATTTACCCAATTATGTTTGAGGCTGATCTTTCTCCTTGTGTTAAACTAAGGTTTTCCTTTCATTTCAGATTCTGATGGAAGGGGTGGGCGATAAGGCAACAGCAGAGGGCATGGAGCTGTTGAGGAAGGAAGCTGAGAAGCTGAAAGATGAGCTGAAGTCCTCTGGTGACGGTAATTTATTTTTTTTTCCACATCATTTAAATTTTATTTGCATCCGTAGCAACTATAAGCTGCTGTAAATGACTTCAATGTCCAGAAATCAATCAGTCTGACAGGTTCTAACAAAATCTAATGTCATGATGTATCAATGAAATTTAATCTTACACCTGTCCATTCAGATGTTGAACTCATAAAAAAGGTTGACTTTTTTTAAAAATACATTTTTTATGAAAGAATAAATATGGAAAGATGAAGAAAGATGCTTTATTTTGGTTAAGAGTTTATTGTTGCTAACTGATAACATTTAGCTGGTTAGCTGAAGTGGGCAAAACAAAATCTGAAGGTTGGTTCACTCTACACATCAGTGAAGTTTTCTTATTCTTATCAGAGGAAGGTCCAATATTGCGTCTTGAAGCAGGCGAACGCGCAGAGAACGTCCTGTTTTGATGTGCGATTGTGTCTTTCGCAGCCTTGAAGAAATCTCAGTCAGAGGCAGATGGAATGAAGAAGCAGATGGAGGGACTCGGCCGGGAGTATGAGAGGCTGCTGAAGGAACATCAGGAGCTCCAGGTACTCCCAAGCAGCAGGGCTATGCAAAAGGACTATTTAGGGCTTTCACCACACAGTACAAAAATTTCAGCGACACACACTTAACGTAACGGGCATGTTATAAGGCAAACCACAGGTTGGAGGTACAACTTTACCATCATTTCATCTTTAACATGGCGCCAATCTGCAGTCAGTCATATAGTCCAGGCGGTTTTCCTGGTCTAGATTAAAATAAAACATAAATGACTGATTTTATTTAATTAATTGCTTCATGTGTTTAGTTATGAAGCTTTGTTGCATTTATTTAATCTTGTGATATGTTTTTATTTTTTCAGAATCTCCATGATAATGGGAATAAAAAGGACGACTAGTGGTGATGGTTAAACTTTCTCAAATCAGCAAGAAAGCCATTGCAACCCATCGCATCCATCTGATACTCTGTCATTGTTTAAATTCGTGAAGCTGAATTGGATTCTCTGAGGGGCAGACCATAAACTGGTATTTGTCATGGTTTAAACTTGGGTGTATATTTGTTCTGTAGTTAAATGATGATCGCTTCCTGT
Source organism: Crenichthys baileyi (assembly GCA_036173005.1). NCBI lineage: Eukaryota > Metazoa > Chordata > Actinopteri > Cyprinodontiformes > Goodeidae > Crenichthys > Crenichthys baileyi. The sequence goes on from JAHHUM010002911.1 coordinate 7,781, forward strand.
TTCCACTCACTGTAGCCTAACTAAAAGGATTTAAGCTGAAAGCAAATCAGCAAACACAATTTGCAGGATGAAGGGGGAGTGATTATTTGATCGCAGATCATGTAACAAGTTAAATTAGGATGTGTGCTTCCTAGTTCGAGTTAATTCAAGCCTTTTTAAACACCTTTGCATGCAGAGTCTGCTGCACGCTACAGACACCCATTGATGCAGTCAGTGGGTTTTAATGAATGTTTTTGTTTAAGGCTTGTTTTAATATGATGACTGTATGAAGCGGGGATGCCTGCTGCACCTCTACGTAGTGCACATGCTGCTTTGCATGTACATTTGGCTTAGACGAGGCTTCTTCACATTTCTGCAGGATTTTAGCCGATGTTCTCTCCCATGCAGTTAGTTGTGATTCTGTTAAACCGTGGGATGCAAAACTTAGCTTTAACCCGTTAATGCTGATGAAATTCATATAAACAGAGACTGAGTGTATAAAATACGACCTTTAACAATTATTGTTTAACTAAAAATGAACTAGATTTGTCGTTTAATGTGTTGCCCAATGGGTCCATAGACTTCTGTAGATGTTTACTGCATTTCAAATGTTTTACAAATCAGGAATGTATGATTTATTTTATGAAATCTATCTTTCCGTTAAGTCAGTGTGTTTGAAGATTTCTAGTTCTCTGTGTTAAGTTGTTATTTTAGAGACACGGTTTGTATGATTTATTCAGGTTGTGTTTTTCTTTTGTACAAAGGAATCCGATTGAAGTGCCTTTTTAGCAGGTCTTTAATAAAAATAGGTTTGGTTATCCTGTGCTTTGATCGGTTTCTTTAATTGATAAAACACCACCAAAACCATAATGTGATTTTTGATAGTAAATGTTTATTTTTGATTGACATTTATAATATTTCTTCACATTTTAAAAAAATAATCCAGCAAATTTATTTACAATCTGGTTACTTTAATGCAGCTGAATGCCTTTTTATATTATTGATATAATAGTTTCCTTCCTGTATATGTCTCCGCTCTGCGTCTGTCTCACTGTGCCTGAAACTGAACCTGAATAACCAACAGACAACATAGCCAAACACACACATTAAATAGACAAAACAGTAAAAATAAACAACTTTCCATGAGAGTAATCTTCTTGAGACATCACTGAAAAACTTTATAAACAATTATGAGATTGTGTGATGAGGATTTTAATCCACACTTTCAAATCTGAATTCTGTTGCTCTGTGATTAGTGGCTGGTGAAAAAAACTGATACTGTTACATTACAGCGATTAAAAACATCTAAACGCTGACCTTTCAAAACACCCCTGTAGCATCTGATTTGGTAGTTACAGGGTAAAATCAAACAAAATGTTCCCCGTTATGTATAAAACAGTGTTAAACATTTATGACCTTTTTTCTCTCCAAGTGAGGCTAACAAACCAGTTCCCACAGGTTTTCATAACTCATCTTACAAGACGCTTTCATATAGTTTTTTTTTTTTTTAGGTTTGTAAAATTTGTGCAAAAAAGCTAAGGCTGAAGAAAGAAAGGAAAGGCAGGAGCCCATTAGTACAGCTTAAACTCCAATCTGGCAAGTTTCAGCTGAATGACACTGCTCTGCTGTTTTTCGTTGTGCAGCGGAAAATCACCAATATTTACCCTAAATGTTAACGGATCGTACAGCAAAAGCAGAGGCTTGAAAAATCTGCTATTCCTCCCGAAGTGTCACAATAAATGAGTTAAACTAATATGTTTTGATATTTTATGTAATAAATACATAATGAAATGGAGGAACCCATCTAATGTAAATCGCAAAGATCTTTGTTATCCAGATTAAGGTTATGTTTTTCCTAAACCACAACAAAATCAATTTCTGATTCTTGGTTTGAAGTGGAAACAAATTCACACTAGCGAAATCATTTTAAGACCCTTAAATCACTTTAAGACACAACTTTTATGTTTTCGGGTTGGATTATACCACATCTTAGGGATTTTACCCTTATTTTGAATTCAGTAGCAAAAAGGCAGCCTATATATGTATGTCTAACAGGTATGTTTAAAAAAATTAAATCATAATGTAGCTGAGACAGCTTCAAAGTTCTGTTTGATGTTTTTAACTGTTGTAAAATAACTGGACTGGATACCTTCAACCTCTCACATCATTTTCTGATTCATGGTTGGCCACAAAGTAAAACCAAAGCAATTGTGTTATGAAAAATGTGTTGTTTTGTTTTTACCTTGTACACAACCAGTCAAAAGTTGGACACACCTTTGTCGATCAATGGCTCTTCCTTATTTCCATTACTTTCTACATTGTAGATACATAATAAAGACATCGAAACTACACTGCAAAATATATGGAATTATGTATCAAACAAAAATACAGTGAAATAACTCAAAACATCTTTTATATTATTCCAAAAGAGCCTCTCTTTCTGTTGATTGACTGCTTTACACTCTTCTCTCCAAGAGCTCCATAAGGTAGTCACCTGAAAATGCTTTCCAACAGTCTTCAAGGAGATTGATGACATCCTATTCGTAATCTATAAGCTCCAGTTTGTTGATGGACCAAAGGTTGCCAGCAATAGCAACTTTAACTATTCTGTAAACATCTTCCACAAGGTTTAGGAATGTGTTCATAGTTAGATGAGAAAACCTGAATTGCTGGCTCTACTCTAATTCATCCCAAAGGAGTTCAAGAAGGTTGAGGTCAGGACTCTCCAGGAAAGTCAAGTTTCTCCACACCAAAAGCTTTTGCTTTGGCCCTTAAAATACCTGCACCTATGGAGAAAACGTAATCACCCCAATGTTTTTCGGAAAACTGGAGTGCTATTTAACACCGAGCCCTGATTACCTCCAGACCTGTAAAATCAAGAAATTACTTAAATGGAACCTGTCTGATGTAGGCAAAAAAGATTGGAGTAGCCAGCATACCAAAATTACCCCAAGAGCGCAGTGGTGAGTTATAGAGGTCACAAGCCCATCTGCCTCAGTTAAGGTCAGTGTTCATGATTAAACAATAATAAATAGACTGGGCAATAAGTGCATCCATTGCAGAACTCCAACTCCTCAACATACAGTATGGAAAAATATTCTGAAGACTGATGATCAAAAGTGGAAGGTTACATTTGGTGTAAAACTATAACATTTCAGCTAAATAATTTCATACTGATGGTTAAACATGGTGGTGGTAGTGTCATGGTCTGGGACCATTACATGATAAGGAAAAATGAAAATTTTGGAGTGGCTTAGTCAAAGTCTGGAGTCCAATAGACACTGTGGCATGACCTGAAACACAAATCTGAAAAAATCTGTAGGAAGGTAAATAATGTTTCACAGCTTATAAAATATTTGTGAAGAATTCCATAATTTATACTTTATAAATCACTGGAACTGTAAAATAATTGAAAATCTGCTCTTAGGGACTTATGTAGACTTGTGTGTAGATTAAATGGAGTACAATGACCGTACTGTATTTTATCAGCTTAACATGATTTATCTCCTCTCTTCTTTTAAATTAACTGAACAATTCAGTACTGATGTGATAAAAAATTGCAGCAATTTCCAAATGGTAAAAAAAGTCAGCATTTTATTGTTTTTCTCAACTGATCAGAAATGAAATTATCCAACTCGTTTATTATGTTTTTAACAAATAACCTTTTTTCTGAGAATTATGGTTACACTTTAATAATCCCTGATTTTTGGCTTCTGACAAGTCTTATACAAGGTGAAATCATAAGGTTTGTTACTCTGAGACTAAAAAATAAACAAACTGGACCTTTCCATTATGCTGGTCTCCCAAGTCTCATTTTGAATTTACAAACTGAAGGCAGCAAATGTTGCTATTATTCTAATTTTCTAATCTAAAATGTTTGGTGCTCTTTCAAGTTTTCTCAAGACATTTTGTTGTAGTTACTTATATTACTTTGTAAAATTGTCAATTTAACAAAAAGGGCTTCTGATTGCTGGGAACAAGCTTTATCTGGGAATACGACCTGAGGAGAGATCAGAATGATTCAGGGTTTTGGCACAGATGACCTCAGTCACACGGAAAAATACAAAAACAACTAACCAACGGAGCATATTCAACAATCACGAATGACATAGGAGCAAAACATACAGAAAGACTCCCAGCGGTTCTACTTCACATGCTTTAACTTAACCACCCACCCAAATAAACATTCAACAAAGAGTTTACCAATAACCAAGTGTTGCAACACAAAGTACTCAGCATAAAACACAATAATTAACAGGTTTTTCTGAGGACTATTTTCCAAAAAGGAACCATAAGTCTTTAAAAAGGTTTAGTATGTTGTGTTTTCTGAAGAAAACATTTTTGCAGAATTAGATTGTAACTCTCTGAAATATTTTGAGCAGATTGTATGTAAACACAAGTGTTTAATTCAGAGTGACTCTGAATTCCAATGTTTTTATTTTTTTTACACAATAAGTACACAGCACAAACCGCATTACAATCAAAATCAATTTTTTTTTTTAAACTAAAGGCAAAGTCCATTTTAAACTACGTTTAAAATGTCAACCTTTCCTCTGCAGGTTTAAAAACCAGCAGCTTAAAATGTTAAAAATTTGAGTCGATAACTGTTTATATGTGAACCAGGAGGACAGATGGCACACAGAGGTAACGGTTGAGTGAATGAGGCACATACTGTGTAGTTAACATGACATCAACAGCTGCAAACCCTTGGAAATCTCCCAAGAACACGCTCAGACCAGTAAGTAAAATAAAAAGGAAAAATAACATTCCTTAGAAAGCCTGTTGTGCCTTTGATTTCTAAGGCCACTTTGCCTCTTTTGTTTAAATACACTGGCAACAGAAGGAACCCCCTCCATTTAGAAGAACTACTTACAGAGGCAGCTCAATAGATGCTGGTGTTTAAAACAAACTGTACTGTTTTGTAGTGGCCACCACTTCCCAGTCATATTTCCAGTCTGAGTCCTGTGTCCTGATTGAAGGTTTAAGACAAACAGCAGAATGTACATTCCATAAATATGTCAGGCAAGTCAAATTTCTGCCAGATTCTCAACACCTTCACATATTCAGCCGTACAAATATAAATTTTATGGTCCACATGAGATGATTGAACACAACATGTGATTCCCTGCAAATCTGCTTGTGTGTGTGTGTGTGTGTGTGTGTGTGCATCACTAAGTATATTCTTTGGATGTACTTTGTTAGCGATAAGCATAAAACACACAGAGTCTTTCCTGCTTCTGCGCAGTCACAGCTGGGCGTGTTCGTCTGAGCTGTTCTCCTTCGCGTGCGCGACTTGATCAGAATTCAGAACTGCACACTCCTCCTTCCTGAGCGCCTCCAGTTCGGTCCCGCCATTGATCAAGATGCTTTTTTTCTCCTCCTCCTTCAGCTGTCGACTGAGCAGGATGAAGCCCGGGATGCAAATAATGAACGAGATAGTCCGTAGGCTCAGAGTCAGGCCCAGGTAAGCTATCCTAAGGGGGAAGTAAAGAAATATGAGTATTTTGCTAAAAATGTATCCTATTATGAGGACGGATATGAAAAGGGGAGGAACGATATAAGTAGGAGGGAAATCTGGAATAAATAAAAAAAAAACTTTCAAGATTGATGCGCGTTTAATTTGCTGAACATATAAGGAAAAAAAAGTCTGCATTAAAAAGATTATGAAAAAAACGTTCGGCAAATGAAAGAGTAATAAGCCGTTCAGCCAGTTTGGATGAGAATAGCTGAGGAACAAAATCAAGAAACTGCATTTAGGGCACATACTGTTTTGAACGTGAGAATGACATATTTTAGGTGAAAACCTGCTTTTAACTTCCTTTTTTAACAAAGCATAGAAATTTACATTTTCAGCAAAGGTGTGGGAAGGTAAAACAGGTTTTTAACATGTATGGTTTCAAAAAGCATTGTACAAGAACATGTTTAAATGTGAGGAATTATTTATGTAAACTTTAACTGAAGAACTTGAGCTAATCCCTAAAGATGCCCATTTCTTAGGTTGTAATACAGTTGAAACCAGATAGTTACACAAACTTTTCCTGTTTGAGGTCAGTTAGGATTAGCTTCCATATATGGTGCACCTGCTTTACTGCTGAACCATGTTGTGTCCCATGGCTTTATAGATTTCTTATAGGATAACTCACAACTTTTGAATTAAACAAAGGCACCCTTGTGGTTGTTTTTTAAGGCATATCCTCAAACACACTGCTGTCTTGTGCAACATAGAACAAATATAAAAATATATCAGGAAAATAATGGACCTCCACCAGGTCTGCTTCATCCTTGGATACAAATTTTCAATTAATACAAGTGTTTCTATTAAAACAAGTATATAAAATAATTATATCACATTGCATCACATTGTTCAGCAAAGTAAACAGGTTCTGTGTCTCAGAGATCAACATGTTATAGTTTAAAATGTGTATACCAAACCAAATTTGTTACAAAGTGGTTTAAGGACAACAAAGTCAATGTTTTGGAGCAACCATCACAAAGCCCTGATCACGTTCCCATAAAAAGGAGTGGGCAGAGCTGAAAAGGTGTGTGTGCAAACTGGATTTAAGAGGAATGGGCCAAAGTTCTAAGAAGCTTGTGGAAGGACTTGACCAAATTCATACAGTTTAAATGTAATTCTACCAAACACTGAGGAAATGCATGTAAACTTCTGAATTTAAAGAAAGTTCAGTAATAAATTCTGAAAAAAAATATCTCTCTCATTTTTTTGGCATTTAGCAACTGGAAATAAGTGTTGTAATCCTAACTGACCCAAAACAGGAAAAGTTTAGTACTTGTGAACTGAATGTATTTATTTTTATGGAGTGAATTTGCACAAGACTGACCCCTACCTGTACGCAGTGGTATTGTAGATTCTGCAGGCTCCAATGCCTCCACATCTTTTCTGACCCCATTTGAGGCATGTGGTGTCTATGATTGCTCCAAAGTAGATGGGTGCTGGGATCCCTGCTGTAGAACCACAAGGCAAAAAAGGGGGTTTAGAATGGAGCCCCAGAGAACCGATTCAGAACTGCTCAGAATGGTAAAGTTATCATGTTACTCAAACAGTAACATTATATGGTGCATTAACAGGAATGAAAACGTTTTTAGGAAGGTTTTAAACAGAGGCAAGTGAGTCCCTTGACCAGCGTAGTAGACTTACCAAGTGTACGTGTTGCCAAAGCATGAAAACCAAGTGCCAGAGATTTCAGTTGTGGTTTTATGCACCTGTGTGAAGAAAAATGAAATGTTTTTATAGATGTAACGTGAAAATAACTATTTAATTGAACAGAGATCAAAGAGGAAATATGGCGCAGAGTATTAGACTGTTATTTCAACGTGGAATTTTATTCTTTAAACAGCCTTATTCTAAACTCTAGTTTAAGTGCATTTACATGACACAACAATCTCCCACCTACATCTTAAAGTGTGTGTTGTTGATATACCTTAGCACAGCCATTACAAATAGGCTTAGAAGTGTTTTGATTTGTTTTGAAAAGCTGGGTGTACTACTGTAGTCCACAAGATGCTGTAACATGTTCTCAGTTAAAACTAGTTCGGAATGGACTACACAAACACTATATTTTTAAAATCTAACACCAAAGATAAAGTCATGATTTAGGCGACAGATATGGTAAAAATAAAAGACACCCCCTTTTCATTCCAGGGCTTTGGATATCAGAACATAATAAAAAAATAATTTTGTCTTCACCAGGTTTTATAATCAACTCAACATTGTCAAAATAGACAACAGCTTCCATTAATAAAAAAGTAAAGGCAATGTGTCAAACTCTAGGTACACCACTTCTGTCTCAACAGGATTAAAGAGGGAAAGTAGTGGCAACCTGCAGGTGTTGGCACCTCACTAAAAGTAGTTTATTTGATGTGTTTTACCAAAATGCCCAGTAGGAAAGAAATCAGGAGTATTTATTTGGCTTTAGTGAAGAAACTGCTGCCACCCATCAGTCTGTGAAGGATTATATGGTCATTTCCAAATAATGGAAATTTCAACCATAAGAGGCTGCTGCAGCCTGCATATTTACCTCCAGGTCAAACAGGGCAATGCTCAACAAAAACTGCTAAAATACAAGAGCGATTTCCCAAATTCTACAGGACCCACTGAGCTTGGTAAATGTTAACATTCATGACAGGAAAGTCAGAGAAAGGCTGAACAAGTATGACTTGTTTGAAGGCTTGGTGAAAGAAAACTATTCTATTCAAAAAATATTTGTCAGCTTGACTTGGGTCTGCAAAGGAGCTTCTCAATGAACCACAAAACGTCTGGAGCAGTGTCATTTAGACAGATGGGAAAAAAGTAGCAATGTTTTTCCATAAAGCATGGCACCATGTTTGAAGAAAACCAGAAAAAAAGCATATTAGCACAAAAACTTTATACCAACTGTCAAACGCGGCGACAGAGGACACAGCAGCAAATCTACAACAGAAAGGTCGAAAAAGAAAAGCAATAACATGTTTGCAATGACCAAAGTCCAGACCTCAGCCTGATTAAAATGCTGTGATGGGACCTGCATAGAGCTGTGCATAAAGAAATGTCTGCAAACCGTGATGATCTGAAACAACAGAGTGGCCCAACAATGATGTGAGAAACTGATAAAGGTGCTTACCCTACCGTCTTGGAGTTATTGCTACTAAAAGTAATTTAACAAGATATTAAACTGTGGACTGAACGTATTTTTTTTTTACACACAGCTTTAGAACCGACTAAAGAGCACTGTTCTGATCCATAGAACCCTTAAAATTGCGAGAGGACTTACTTTCTGTTAACAATGTCTACCTTTTAGTTGTATCCATAGTATATTTTAATCTTTAAAGAATAGCTTCTGGATGGAACTGTTAACAGGTTGTCCAAGAGAACATGTGTGAAACGTAAATTGGCTTTTCAGCAAGGCAACATTTCCAAATACAGTAACTTAGTTGAATCCATAAACATGCAGTACATTCTTTCGGCCTCAGATACTGAGATTCATCATTTTCTGACAGAATTTTAATAATAGGCCACATGGAGGCAGTCAAGTCTGTTGAATTTCCCTCTCTGTGTATGTTCCAGTCTGATTCCAGCCAGCGTTGGGTACAACATAACATCTACAATACAAAAAATAATTATCTCTGCCATTATGATTTAGTTATCTTTTTTTAATGTTATTTCTTGCATTTTTAATTACCAGAAATTAATAACTTGGGTAACAATGCACTAAAGAAAAAATAAAATTTACAGAGCAATTTCATATTTTTTCACTAACATTGTGAGGTTCCATTTTTTTCCCTCAGCATTGGGCATTCTAATATTTATTTCACACATTAAGTAATTATACATTATAACACTGAGTGAGTTTTTCCACATCAGGGTAAGCCATTTTCCCTCAACATTTAATTTTTTCCATAATTATTCCTCAACATGGTGTAATTCCATATTTATTTCCCCAATATTGCTTGTTTTAATTTTGTTCTTAAGATCCTGTCATTTTTCCTCAGCATGGTATGATTCCATGTTATTTTCTCCAACATTGAGTGATTCCCTTATTTTTTCCTTCACTTTGTTAAAAAAAAGACATCCCTTTAATTAAATTATTATAATTTAAAATGTTTGAAGTGTGTTTTACAAAGTGAGAATGATCAGCCTTCAATCAATAGTCTTCTATGTTATCCACAGTCTTTTTTTTTGGCTACAAAGTAAAAAGTTTTTCATCACAGGACACACAACCATGCACACACACCTATGAGCAATTTAGAGAGAACAAATAACCTATCAGTCATGTTTTTTGAACTGTGGGAGAAAGCCGGAGTACCCAGAGAGAATCCCCAGCATGCACAGGGAGAGCATTCAAACTCCATGGATAAAGACCCGAGGTCAGGATTCAAACCGAGAACCTTCTTGCTGCAAGGCAACTATGCTACTAACTGCATCACCGTGCAGCCCACAAAGTAAAACAACTAAATGAAGGTTCTCAAAGATTAGTTAGTTCCATGTCTTATTGTCATGAGATTATAGATTTGAACCTGACCTGATGAGAAACATGTAGCCTGGAGTCCCACCAAGCGAGATGATGAAGGAAGTGATGACAGAGAGAGCTAGGAAGTATGGGAACATCCTGTCGCAGTCGTCCTTGTTGGGGCACTGACTTGTAGCGGCAGTAAAGTTACCAGCCACACCGACACAGCTACAGTTAGAAAAGACCTGGAAAGACACGCGCAGTCACACATGTCCCAGGACAAAGATATATATCGTTATAAATTTATATATATATATAAACACACACAGCAATACAAACTAAATAAGAATAGCAAAGAAAGACAAAGCACAGTTCTCTGTTTTTTCATTAGATTTTTTTGCAAATGCAGTTCAGCCTAAAAGTACTAACAAGTTGCTCCTCATACAATATCACATAGGCAGTGTGTAAACTCACTGTGTTTTTCCCTGAGCCTGTAGAAGTGGTGCAACCAGCGAGACATGGAGAGACGTATGTGATGCCATTCTGCCCACAGACTGGGTCCCACTCACTCGATAAACAAAAGCAATCTGAGTTGCAGGGCATGAAAAGTGAGTGTTTGTCATAAGATACAGTGTCCACACTAGAAGAAAGCGAACAGAAGTAAAGGGAAGCACCGAGAGACCACGTTAAAGGTACAGCTAAAAACTGGAAGTAAAGAAATTACTTGTTTGAATAAGAAACTGCTGAAAGAACTCTATTTAGTAAAAAACAGTGTATGTTAAATTTTCCCCTGCATAGGTGTTTATGGAACCCTTTAAATTGAAGTTAAATAATTAACAATGTGACTGCATGTGTTGATTTGTCTAAATAAATAAATTCAAACCAGACTTAAACAAGATTGTGTTAAAAGCCACAGCTCTCTATTTCACTTCAATGGATTACCTGACATATATCTCCTCATACAGAATGTGCTGATATAATTATATGTGACTTACTTGTTGTATGAAACCGTCACTCCGGCTACTTTGGCGTTTTCACAACTCATCGCGAAAAAGAACATTGACAGGACGTATCCGATCAAAGAGGTGCAAAAAGCAAACTTTGCTGCTCCCATGATGTTCAGTTTCAGCCTCTTCATCAGCAGACCACCAGAAAACATTCCCAGGGCCACAGCGGGGATATTGATCACTCCTGAAAGTAATGATCAATTATTACTTTAGATGGGACACTTCTAAAGACCTTAGCCATGAATTACTTATGCAGTAGGTACTTTCAGTAGAAAAATATGACTACCCAAGTAGCCTTGACAAAGAATAATAAAAGTGTTTTTTAGCTTATGCTCTGATACCTCCATTTAACATTAGAGCAAGGAGAACGTCTTTGATCTGTTCACGTCATTAACTCTGGTCACTGATTTTGCATTCTCTTTCATATGCATCCAAGATGGTCAGCGCAGTCATCTCCCTTAATGAGACCAGATAAGCCTAGATGTTCTCATTTTATTCTCTGAACTTCATTAAGTATTTTATTTCACGTGCAGAGCACTTCTCATATTCACAAAGCTGCAGCCATTGCTGTCATGGCAGCTGGTAAATCCAATTAAATCACACAGCTAAACCCAAAATAATTCATACCACTAGCAGATTTAGATTTCAAATTATTTTTATTCAACTAAGAATTTTGCTTATATCCTTTTTAATCTCTAAAAAAATAATGGCATTACAGCAATCAGACGCTTCTTATAACTGCTGACCAGCTTTTGCATCTTTCCATTGGTGTTTTAACATTTTACCCTTGGTATTGAGCCCCAACTCTTTGAGTTTGGGAGGTCTACTGGGCATCACTCAAATTTTCTCACAGATTCACTATCAGATTCATGTTGGGACTCTGGCTGCGGCACCACAGAACGTTAGTATTACTTCCAGTTGGAAGAAACGTGTTGGGACTGGATGATTTTGGGCTAGAAAAAACTGACCCAATTCTTCACCAGAATTCACAAACTGTGGCTCTGCCTCTTTCATGAGAGGTAGGAAAAAAACGTCGAAATAACCTGAAGGTATAAACAAAATTAAAGTGATGATATTTCCATTTTAACAAAATACCTTTGCTAATAACGCACCCTTACATAAAGTGTAAAAAAAACTCTAAAAATGAATTAATAATTTCCTGCAGCAGCATAATCTCACACTAAAATGTGAAAAATGTTACCTTAGTCAGTGTGAGAACCTTTTTTTGTAATTTTTTAATTATATGTAAAAAAATTTTAAGTAAAGAGCAGTAATGTAACTTTTAGTAATTGACGATCTCCCTCTACTCTAAAAATAAGACTTGGTCGAGAAGCCCATTTCTCTTGGTCATTCTTCAAAATGGAAAAGACAAGAGAATATGCCATTTATGTCAGGCTGATGTGTGTTGATTTTGGCAAGTTCAGAAATAGGTACAAGTAAATAACTACACACTGAACATTGCCCATATCCACAGTCAGAGCAACAATAAAAAGTTTAAAACAACTGGAAATGTTACAAACAAGTCAGGACAAATACCCATATTTATCTTGCTACCATGCTCACTCCGGAGGATGATAATGGGATACTTCCTAAAACATGCACCATACCCATGAGAAAGTTAGCCTTGGAGGCAGACTGCCTGAAATGCTGCTCGATGTATTTGGGCTTGTATGTGACCATGCCAATGAGAGAGTTGAGCTGGATGACCACCACATACAGGTAGATCACATACACGGGGTGTCCAAGTAGAGTTCGTAGGGTTGGAATAAAGTCTGTGAAGAAGCAGATCTCATTATTGAAAAAAAGCATGTATACACAGCAGAAACAACAACGAAAAACATTTTCAGGTGTTATTAGTAGCAACAAAATAATTTGTCCATCTTCACCTTTAGCCATTTCTATAAAACGGGTGTGTTCCTCTGCTTGGTACTTGTGCTTAGGATGGGGAGCTTCCTTGATGAAACATGCTTCCTCCTGAGTGCCCTTCTTTGGGACACTGGAACCAGCTGTGGGCAGAGATCGGGGCAGAAACCAGAACGGGATGGCAGAGAGCAAAGTTATGACCCCAGCTATGAGGTAGCCCAGCCACCAGGCACCCACCCATCGGGCATCTTCTGGTGTAATGGTGATGGTCTCTTTGTTGGGGAAACACAAGGTGAAAAGTATGTAATGTTAAAGTAAAACAAGTTTAAATGTTTTAGCTTAACATATATTTTAGGAAACTTACTTGGTAGTGTTATAAATATATACATAAGCATGTACTGTATTTAAATGTTTTGTTAAGCAACTTTCTAAAACCCGGTTAACCCTGTACACCTCTGTACTTCTCTGTACAAACAGGACAAAATTTTATATCTTAATACAATTTGTAAATTCTAACCTCCAGTGTACAGAAACTCACAGATTTTAAACTGTTTTAAATTAAAAAAGTACACCATCATTCAACAGTTTGTAGAAAAACCTTTAGCAGCAACAACTTTAATTAGTCCTTTTCTGTATTACTTTATCAGTCTTTCACACCATTTGTCTTCTTACGGTCCCATCACAGTATTTCAGTCAGATCATGGTCTTGATTTTGACTGGGCTATGGCAATACCTTCAGTCTTTTCTTTTGGTAGTTCTTCAGTTGTTTATTCTTCTGTGTTTAAGAATATTATCCTGTTAATTTAGTAGGTCACAGTTCAGATGTCAGACAGATGGCCTCAGATTATACTCTAAAACAGTCTGAAACCCAGAAGAGTTATAACTTCTGGATTTAGCCATAAGCTGCTCGTGTCTTTTGGAAAACAAACCCCAAAACAATCCCAAGAAATGACCCCTCCACCACCGTGCTTCACAGTTAGTATGAGGCTTTTGTTTGGACATGCTGTGTTTAGTTTTTGCCACACATGGGAATGCAGATTATCTCTACATAGACCATGTTTTTTCATGTCTTTTTAGACCACTTCTCTCTTTCTTTAGAGAAAATTGGCTTTCTACTTAAAGCTTGGCAACCTTTCCAAACAAGCTCCCATTTTAACTGTCATCAATGTTGAACTTTAAGTGTTATAGTTTTTTGGAGTTCCACTGAGCAATGTAAAGTCTGAACTTGGGTAAATGTGCTGAGGTGCCAACTCAAGGGAAGATTAATAACTTTTCTTAAATGTTTTCGTTCTTTGAATAATCTCTCTCAGTGTAAAATGATACATTTCAAATTGTTTGGAAATGACGTTTTAACCCTTCCAAGATTGAGGGGCAGCAACAACTACTTCTCTAAAGTCCCTGCTGGTGTTTTTCCTTCTTGGCACTGTGCTTTTTATCATTACTGAGAAACAAACAAATCAGCCCAAACAGAACGTTAAGTTACTACTAGAAAATGTTCCCCTTTCCATTCAAAGGAGACCTTTTGAATTTGTGAGCGCCGAGTAAACGTTTATGTTGCATGAACATAGAAATGATGATATCATTTAAGATTAGCCAACATTTTCCTGTTATCATTAAAATCACCCCACAATTTTTTTAACCTAAGCATCTCAACTAGTAAAAATACACATAAAGGATAAATAGTAATGAGGGCAGTTAGAGATTGCCCAACAGGTCAAATATTTTACTGAGTGTGAACGGAAGACACTTGAAATATGGTAACTAAACTAAATAGTGCATCCAGAAAGTTCTTTATTGTGACAATGATTACAATCTGATATATTGTGGGGCGTAGTTTGCATGATGCTAACCATCACTAAGTGTACAGTGACTGGTTAAGCTAAAACACCTATATTACTAGAACTCATCATTACAAATCAACACTGCCAACTGGAAAACATTTTGATAAAAACAAACCTAATATTTGGATTCTAAACAAAAATATACAATAAGGAAATATCTACTGAGTCACTATGCATCATAGTAATTACAAATGTATTTTTTTCTATTCTACAGTGTGGATTTCTGTCACCAGTGTTTAGGTAAAGAGAGCTTGAAGAGTTTGCACTAAATGCTTGTCAAGCACAAAACTCGTCTTTTTGGTTGCCACGTTACAACAAAGACCCACAAAGACTCTGGATGTTGTATTAAATTAAAATATACTGGTAGACACAGAAGGCGTCTGGCACTAAATAATGTGATAATCTAGACTTTGCACTAGATACTTACTCATCTTTTCATCTAAACATTAAACGAGTGCATATTGAACCTGGAAACATTACCTTTATGCAACTGGTAATTCAATTTTCATTTTTTTGTTTAGATTGTTTATTGTTTGAAATGCTGGCAGTGATTTGTCCAGGGTGTCTTGCTTGCTGACTGCATCCCATTCAAGACCATGAACAGGATTAGGTGGGCTCAGAGAGAGCTGGCCTTTCTTCCTACCTCTGTTGCACCTGTCTTTCTGCCCTATTCAACTGGCCCCCTCACTGCACTCTATTTGATTGGTCCTTCAGCTGAACTCCTTTATCAGCTAACTAGTATTGATCCTGTACACCTGTTCTGAGTTGTGAATTGTGCATAGTCCACCCACTCCTGAATCTGATAACAATTTGCATTGCTTTTATGAATGAAAAGGCCTTTTTTCCTCATAAAAGGGCCCTTTTTTATGAAAGACCTTCAAACCCCTGAAACCAGGACTTTGAAGGTCTGAGTGTATGTTTAGGGTCACTTGGCTGCTAGAAGGTAAATTGTTTCTTCCAGGATTGTCCTGTATTTAGCTTAATCCATCTTCTTATCAACTCCAAACAGCTTCCCTGTCCATGCTGAAGGAAAATATCCCACAGCATTATACTGCCACCGCTATGTGTTAGTTTGGATATGGTGTTTTTAAGATGAAGACCAGAGTTAGATTTTGACTACACAAAGAGCTTTGCATGCATGCCAAAAACAATACTCTTTCCATGTAAGGGTGGGTGACATGGACTTCAAGTTTTAACACGATATTTGGTGGTATATATTGTGAAAAAATAAAAGTGACAATGTCACTGCAGTCACAGCATCACAAACACAAACCCTGCTCTTAAAAGATAGACCTATTTTTAATTAGGCTTCTTCAGAACACCAGTTGCATACAGAAGAGTGATTCTTATCACTAAACTGCACACAGTAACTGCAATAAATCATATTACCGAATTTATTGATGCTCTCATGAAACCCTCAGTGGAGAAAAACATAAAAAATTAACAATTACAAAAATACAGTCAGCTTTTGGGGTTTTCAAACATCATTAATTAGAATTTATTGTCAATTTTCACTGTAACGATAAATGGCCACCCCCTATTTCCATGTTCAGATGATGGATTGAATGGTGCTCTGTAAGATGTATTTCCAAAATCTAGCCCTGGTTTAAACTTCATCCCTGACCTGTCTGCTGTGGTCCTTGGTCTTCATGATACTGTTTGTTCATTAATGTTCTCTAACAAACCCCTGAGGCCTTCACAGGAGAGCTGTGTTTATACTGAGAATAACTTTTACGGAGGTAGACTCTTCATAGAGTGAAGGGTCTGAATACAAATACAAACCATACTTTTCATTTTTTTTTTTAAATATTGAAAAAAGAAAAAACATATTATTTTCCTTCTTCTATTCCACAATTATGTCCTTTGTGTTGGTCTATCACATAAAATCCCACTGAAATACATTCATGTTTGTGACTGAAAGGTGAAAAAGTTCAAGGGATATAAATACTGTACTAAGGCACCGTATCACCTGATAAATTTCCCTACACTCTGCATCCTCTAAGAATCTTAAATAAAAGATCAACACACGCATCTAGACAATTTGCACCTTTTATTTGTACCTGTATGTAAATGTGCATGTACTCACCCATATTTACAAACCCAATATCCACATAGATCTTGGCACAAAGGGAGCCTAACAGGTATCCAAACACGGGCCCGACAACCGAGATGGTCTGCACACAGCCTAGGTAATGAAAAATATAGAAAAACTCCTCAGAACCACAATGAACTGAGAAATATACAGTACAGACCAACAGTTTGGACACACCTTCTCATTCAAAAAGTTGTCTTTATTTTCATGAGTATGAATATTGTAGCTTCACACCGAAGGCATCAAAACTATGAATTAACACATGTGGAATTATATACTGAACTAAAAAGTGTGAAACAACTGAAAATATGTCTTATATTCTAGGTTCTTCAAAGTAGCCACCTTTTGCTTTGATTACTGCTACGCACACTCTTGGCATTCTGTTGATGAGCTTCAAGAGGTAGTCACCTGAAAATGGTTTTCCCTAAACAGTTCTGAAGGAGTTCCAGGAGAGGCCTTAGCACTTGTTGCCCTTTTGCCTTCACTCTCCAGCTCACCCAACCATCTCGATTGGGTTCAGGTCCGGTGACTGTGGAGGCCAGGTCATCTGCGCAGCACCCCATCACTCTCCTTCGGTCAAATAGCCCTTACACAGTCTGGAGGTGTGTTTGGGTCATTGTCCTGTTGGAAAATATAAAATGATGGTCCAACTAAACGCAAACCGGATGGAATAGCATGCTCGCTGCAAGATGCTGTGGTAAGCCATGCTGGGTTCAGTATGCCTTCAATTTTGAATAAATCCAACACAGTGTCACCAGCAAAGCACCCCCACACCATCACACCTCCTCCTCCATGCTTCACGGTGGGAAACAGGCATGTAGAGTCCATTCCATTCACCTCTCTGCCGCCCGCACAAAGACACGGTGTTGGAACCAAAAGATCTCAAACTTGGACTCATCAGACCAAAGCACAGATTATCCACTGGTGCTAATGTCCATGCCTTGTGTTCTTTAGCACAAACACAAAGTACTCTTCTGCTTGTTGACTGCACCTCACAGCAGTGGTTTCCTAGCAGCTATTTTACCATGAAGGCACTGGATTCACACAGTCTCCTCTTAACAGTTGTTCTAGAGATGTGTCTGCTGCTAGAACTCTGTGTGGCATTGTTCCTGTTCTCTCAATCTGAGCTGCTGTTAACCTGCGATTTATGCGAGGCTGGTGACTGATGAACCTTATCGTCCGCAGCAGAGGTGACTCTTGGTCTTCCTTTCCTGGGCTAGTGGTCCTCATGTGAGCCAGTTGTCTTTGTAGCGCTTGATGGGTTTTTGCGGGCGAACTGCACTTGGGGACACTTTCAAAGTTTTCCCAATTGTTCCGACTGACTGACCTTCATTTTCTAATAGTAATTGATGGCCACTCGTTTTTTCTTTACTTAGCTGCTTTTTTCTTGCCCTTAATACAAATTGCTGACAGTCTATTCAGTAGGACTATAAGCCTGTGTACTGTATCCACCTCCTGCACAACACAAACTGATGGTCCCAACCCCATTTCATAAGGCTTGAAATCCCACTTATTAAACCGACAGGGCACACCTGTGAAGTGAAAAACCATTTCAGGTGACTACCTCTTGAAGCTCATCAACAGAATGCCAAGAGTGTACGTAGCAGTAATCAAAGCAAAAGGTGGCTACTTTGAAGAACCTTGTGTTAATTCATAGTTTTGATGCCTTCAGTGTGAAGCTACAATATTCATAGTCATGAAAATAAGGACAACTCTTTGAATGAGAAGGTGTGTCCAAACTTTTGGTCTGTACAGTATGTGAACAAAAATGGTATTACAGATTACACACAAAAGCTTACTGTACATGTACAATAAGGTTAAACCTTTCTATCAAATCCTAATTTGTGTGCAAAGCATCTGCTGAGTCAGGATGTTCTTTCAGTAATACACATAATCTGCTGCCGTAGAACACATGATAGATTTATCGCTGTGCTCATATTCCTGGAAATAAAACAAAAACAACATTGTTGCAAATGGCAGAGCTTTCTGCAAGCGTAGCATTTTCGTTGGGCTAAAGTACTGTGCTTTAAAGAAAACATTGTTCACTGTTAAAGGTGCCCCACTTTTAGGATTTTTATAAGAATGCATTTAAAAATGATGACCTACAGCAGCATAATTATTAATTAATATGAAGCATTAAACATTTACTGTTTTGACCCAAAAAGTATGTAATTATCAGCCACTGATTTGGATGCTTAAATAAAACTGTGTATTTTCTCTGAAGTGTGTGGTGTTCACGGTTGATCTGGGTGCTCGATCGTGAACCCTGTGCTCCGCTCCACTCATCGTTTGAGTGACCAATATTTGTGGAAAAAAAGCTGATATTGATCATGAGCCCTTGTTTGTGTCTTCCACTGAATGCAAGATACTTAACTTTTTCTTAAGATACACAAAGGTAGGAAGTTCAGGATGCAGAAGGAATGCCTGGATTTAGACACAGTGTAACAGATTTGATTGGCAAGTACCTGGCGTGTTAAGTCCTGGCACCACAAGTTACTAGTGTGTTTAAAATCAATAAAAAGTAATAATAACGATGCTGTATTAACAGTATTTGATTCGTTTACAAAAATATGTTAAAACTGACATTCAACTGCACACATACTATCGGCTGAGATGTACTTTAGAGTTGTCATGCTGATTCAGGGAGAAAATACAACTTCCTTTTCAGAAAGGCACGTTGGATAAAGCTGCTAAAGCTGACCTTTGTAAAACTGTTATATATAAGTATGAGTAGCAGACTTGCACATATGAATCAATAATGCTCTACAGATGTCACCTTATATTAAAGATAGTATAAGAACACAGAAAATTGAACATTTTCTTCTCCAACACTATTGTGGAACAGTTGGTCTCTTTTAGATCGAGTTTGTACAACAAACAATTGGAATAATTGTACCTACGTTTTTGTCATTTATCATTGTGTAAGTGAAGGCTTTACTTACCAACATAAAGTGCAGCATTCTCCTCTGTAGCAAAATCATCTATGTAAGAAATCCCCAAAGGCTGAACGGGTGTCTCGCCAATCCCCCGCAAGACATTACCTAGGAGCACGTATATCCACATCGATAAGTTGGACTCGCCTTCGCAGCCTGGAAAGAACGAGTGAGTGAGAAATTTCTAATTAATAACATAGCGCCAGTGTGCTTTGGCTGTGCGTTGAGAAAACCCACCTGTGGATGGCGCTTGAGGTGATCTGTCAGCTTGTGTCAGGTCTTCGGGTAAACCTCCTCGACAGGGAGATGAGTTCTGCGTTGAGTTTACCACCCACCTCACCGATGTTTCAAACTCATAGCTGTGCACAAAGATATAACCAGGTTCAGGGCAAAGATGTTGAGATATACAGAAGCACAAATTATTCATACCCTTGGATGATTTAGATTTGAAGTAACTTTCAATTTAACCAACACGCTTCTTTTCTCTGGAAATAACGTTAACATTTTGGAGTGATCCAACCAGATTCCCGCCTAGAATACAACAGAGATTTTTTGGTGGGAGCTTAAGATGAGGGTGGTGGCAAGGAGGTCTTCCAATCTCAAAAACCTGGAGCTCATCACCAAAGATAATTTGTCAAAATACCGGTGAAACATGCAAAAAACTGGTCAGCAATTATAAGATGGTTTGATTGCAAATAAAGTGTTTCCATTGAAATTTGAGAAGGCTACAAATAACTTTTTACATGCTATTTTTTTATCAGAGATTGAAAAAATAGATCTTTTTTTTTTTTTATAATTTTACAAGGTATTCTATCAGAAACCTACTTCTTCCTTAAATGAGAATGGGTAATGGGGTGGGTGGGTGATATTTGAGGGGAAGATCCTTTGACCTGACAGAAAATGTGGTAAAAATAAGAACTTCCCTACCAATAAAAAAAAAAGGTGACAAGGTTGTGGATGCATTTCTACATCCACATCTGACACAGCGCAAACAGTTTTTCACTTACCGTCCAATGATGAAGTGGGGCAGAGCAATGATGAAGGTGCCAAAAGACATCAATAAGCATCCCAAAGCAATTATCTTTGGCCTGTGAAGTTTGGCCCCAAAGTAACTGACGAAAGCTATCACCAGCAGATTACCTGTGGGGATAAAGCCAGTATCATCATTTAAAAATCTTCATTTTGGGCGGCAACAGTGCAAATACAGCAATCAGTCCGTTTGATCACCTACTTATTTTTTTGTCTCCATTTCTGTCTGAAAACATATTCTGCTGCTTACAAGCAGCAGGTTGTGTCTTGCCTTCTAAATCAGTTGTGCAGTTTTTTTTTTAGTTGTCCAGATCACCAAACTTCAGGGCATTTGACTTGTAAAATAGCATGTTCAGAAATGAAGAGAAGTG
This sequence comes from Crenichthys baileyi, assembly GCA_036173005.1. Taxonomy (NCBI): domain Eukaryota; kingdom Metazoa; phylum Chordata; class Actinopteri; order Cyprinodontiformes; family Goodeidae; genus Crenichthys; species Crenichthys baileyi. The sequence continues at coordinate 28,840 of JAHHUM010002911.1, forward strand.
ATTTTTGAATCTGTGTCCATCTCCTCATTTGTACCATGGTGTGACTTTAGCTATTGTTATTGTTATTTACATGTTTTTTTTATATTTAGTGAGCTCTTTACTGGAACATTAAATCGACCGTTTCTTTAAGCAAACATGCAGTTGACTTAATCTTAATGTTGTATCAGAGCATCTTCAATGACTCAGGTTGGTATTAGGAACAAAAAACTTTTTTTCTTCAACAATCAAAAGCAGACATCGATGGTTATATAATTTCACTTTGTCTATGTTAACAAGTAAACTTCCCAAGGTAGATGATAGAAAGGTAGTTAGAAGGTCGTTGTCGTTGTCTTCCGCTTATCCGGGACCGGGTCGCGGGGGCAGCAGACTGAGCAGAGACACCCAGACGTCCCTCTCCCCAGACACCTCCTCCAGCTCCTCCGGGGGGAGCCCAAGGCGTTCCCAGGCCAGCCGAGAGACATAGTCCCTCCAGCGTGTCCGGGCCGTCCCCTGGGCCTCCTCCCGGGGGACGGCCTGGAACACCCCCCGAGGAAGGCGTCCAGAGCCATCCGGTATAGATGCCCGAGCCACCTCAATGGCTCCTCTCGATGTGGAGAAGCAGCGGCTCTACTCTGGCCCCTCCCAGATGCCGAGCTCCTCACCCTATCTCTAAGGGAGTGCCGGGCCCCCCTATGGAGGGAAGCTCATTTCAGTCGCTTGTATCCAGGATCTCGTTCTTCGGGCATGACCCAAGTTTATGGCCATAGGTGAGGGTAGGAACGTAGACCGACCGGTAAATCGAGAGCTTCGCTTTTCGGCTCAGCTCTCTCTTCACCACAACAGACCAGCACAGTGCCCCCATTACTGCGGCAGCCTCACCGATCCGTCTGTCGATCTGCCGCTCCATTCTCCCCTCACTCGTGAACAAGACCCCGATATACTTGAACTCCTCCACTTGAGGCAGGAACTCTCCTCCAACCTGAAGAGGACAAGCCACCCTTTTCCTGTCGAGTACCATGGCCTCGGACTTGGAGGAGCTGATCTTCATCCCAGCCGCTTTACACTCAGCTGCGAACCGCCCCAGTGCATGCTGTAGGTCTTGGCTAGAGGCACGTGACGTCGCCCGGTACGGCGGAGCTGGGGTCCCACCCTGGAGCCAGGCCTGAGGTCGGGACTCGCCGGAGAGCGCCTGGTGGCCGGGTTGCTCCTCGCAGGACCCGGCCGGGCCAAACCCAAACGAGAGACGCGAGGCCATCCCCCAGTGGGCCCACCACCTGCAGGGGGAACCGTGAGGGATCGGTGCAAAGAGGATTGGGTGGAGGACGAAGGTGGAGACCTCAGCTGCCCGATCCCCGGATGCTTAGCATCTCCTCGAGAGGGGCTGGACTCTCTTCTACTCTGGAGTGGCCCACGGGGAGAGGCGGCGGGCTGGTGTGGGTTTGCTTGTTGCCCCCCAGCTCAACCGTCTCGTGTTGGGGTTTACGCCAGTGGATGAGAGGGTCGCATCCCTGCGCCTTCGGGTTGGGGATAGGTCTCTGACTGTCGTTTCGGCCTATGGGCCGAGCGGTAGTGCGGAGTACCCGGCTTTCTTAGTGTCCCTGTCAGGGGTGCTGGATAGTACCCCTCCCGGGGACTCCATTATTCTGCTGGGGGACTTCAACACCCACGTGGGAAACGACAGTGACACATGGACTTGCGTGATCGGGAGGAATGGCCTCCCTGATCTGAATCCGAGTGGTGCTTTGTTATTGGACTTCTGTGCTAGTTGCGGTTGGCCTCGAAGCGATTCTGGCAAACCGTCCGGTGCCTCAGGAGGGGGAAGCAGTGGTTCGCCAACACTGTTTATAGTGGGGGTGGGGAGCTGCTGACCTCGACTGGGGACATTATCGGCGGTGGAAGGAGTACTTCGAGGATCAATCCTGCCATCACGCATTCCCTGGTGGAAACAGAGGCTGGGGACTCGGGGTTGGACTTTTTCATCACCCAGGCTGAAGTCACCGAGGTGGTTACAAAGCTCCGCGGTGGCAAGGCTTCGGGGGTGGATGAGATCCGCCCTGAGTACCTAAAATCTCTATGTTGTGGGGCTGTCATGGTTGACACGCCTCTTCAACATTGCGTGGCAGTCGGGGACAGTGCCTCTGGACTGGCAGACTGGGGTGGTGGTCTCCCTTCATAAGAAGGGTGACTGGAGGGTGTGTTCCAACTACAGGGGGATCACACTCCTCAGCCTCCCTGGTAAGGCCTATGCCAGGGTATTGGAGAGGAGAGTCCGGCCGATAGTCGAACCTCGGCTTCAGGAGGAGCAGTGTGTTCGACTGTGTCCCTTGTGATGCCCTGTGGGGGGTGCTCCAGGAGTATGGAATCGGGGGCCCTTTATTAGGGGCCATCCGGTCCCTGTATGAGCGGAGCAGGAATTTGGTCCGCATTGCCGGCACTAAGTTGGACCTGTTCCCTAGTTAGAAGGTAGAAAGATAAACTTGCATTACACGGTCTAACCCAGTTTCTGATTGCACAGGATTATATTACAAAATTATATCAGCTTCCCATAACCTTCCTACCTGTGATACATGTGAGCAGAAAGTTAAGTGCATTAGAAATGGTGAAATTCTATAGAATAATTATGATTATAACAATTACTGTATGTCGTTAGCCTCATATCATAAGTCATACAAATATGTAAATTTAATTTTAAAAAATGATTAAATGAAAAGTTATCTTTAATGTTGTACTCTACATGGTAATGTGGTTGTCCATAACTGTTATACCTTAAAAACAAAATAGAGTTTAACAATATTTGTTTGCTGCCATTGTTACATGTTGAGATACTTAATCTACATGAATATATCATGACATATTTGCTACCCATAGAAAATAGACTTGATACTTGAGCTTAAATAGCAGATGTAATTTGTGTCAAGATCATAATCTCTCATTACGAATCTGTGCTTTTACCCCTGCTTTATTCTGCCTTCTTCTTTCTTAAGATTTCCTTTCCTCTTCTCTTCATGCTGCCCTATTCGGCCTCTATGTTACCCTGGCAACAGTCCTATGGAAAGGGCTCGTTGCCTAGGCCACATGAGAGAAGCTGTTTTCACGAGAGACGGAGCAATGGAGGTAAAGAGAATCAAGACATTCAGCTATGACTTAATCTAACATGCCATCATCAACCTGTTCTTTGGCAGATGAAGGTAGAGGAAAAATCTTTCATTGTGGAGCACTTTCCACGCCTGGGTACCATGGGTCCAAACAGGACCATTTTCTTTGTGTTTGATCTCATTCTGTAATCTAAATACAATTTCTAAGAAACAAAACAACAGAATAGTACAAACATTCACTATCATGTAAAAGGGCAAACAGGATCGAATTACAGCAGATACAATTACAGACAGGATTTAGCTATAGCTGTTAACGGGTAATGGAACAGGAAAAGAGCGTGTACTGGCTTTAAATTACATTAACATTTTAAGGCTATGGATTCAGACCCACGGCTACTTTGGGTCACACAGTGGTTGTGTCATGATTTGTGGGCGCTTTTGGTTTCTTATTATTGTTGTGACTATGAATATACTATTTAATTTTAATACTTAAATATTTTATCAAATAATATTTCGGTCTGTTAAGGGTTGTCCTGTGAATACCAGCCCAGTAGGATGGTGGCATAAGAACAAAATCGAAAAGGGTGAACCAAGCTCTGACATTATTGAACAGCAAAACTCTGCACACACATGGAATGAATTCACACAATTTCTTAAAATACAAGAATTTATTAACAAAAATAAGTCAACTCAAAGTCAAACATATTTCAATCAACAAACTCTTTACTATGCTAAAACAATCCAACTACCAACCAGAATGAAAGAATAGGGAAGACTAATGGGCCATGTACAATATAAACAAGTTGATTAAAGACGGTTGAAAACCATGACCGAAAGAGTGATGCAACATTACCATGCGATGTTTATGTTTGAGAACCAAGGATTATCTTGAAGAATCTGGAAATAAAGTTAAGTTAGTCTTGGAACCAACTCAGGCAATAATCAGCATAACTTTAGACAACCATTCACAATGCAAGATCAGATAAAATATTATTTTAATAAAATAATGTTTTAAAGAATGATCTGCTGAATAAAACCAACTTTCTGGATGACTAATTCTCAACGGTGTCTCATTAGCTGCCTTTATTTATTAAAATAATATTTAAAGAAATATTATTATAGGGAATGGTAGGAAATGAGAAATGGTAAAATATTTAAGGAAATATTTTGGAATAGAGCCATATCTTTCTGGAGAAATGGGGCTTAATTTTTTATAATTTTATCAAGTTTAGCAAAACAATGTTTAGGGAAATATTATTTACTGGATTGAAAACTAACAACACTTTTGGGTAAATGATCTTAGTAGGCAGGCACGTGTTCTTAGCTGTTAGCAGTTAAAGCTAACAAAAGAAGCTTAGAGCTTAGCACCAGAATCAAACACACACCTTTAAAATACCGTTAATAAAAGGGTTAAAATGCATAAGCACGGACGGCACATTATGATCAATCTTCCGTTTAAAATCACCCTTCAAGTAAAGTTTGTCTTAACTTTAAAAACACACAAACACAGAACACAAAACCGAGCACCTGCTGAGCAGATAGCCTGCTAGCACCAAGATAGTAGAGTTTCACACAAACAAACCAAACTTCATAAAACGAAAAAATGTTTAGGTCAATTCATCATCATCATCATTACTTCTCTCTGCCCAAACCCCTAACCTCGTATGTGAGCCATGCTGAGGAACAGTTGTCCGGGCGACAACGAAGTTTGAAGAAAGCAACTTGTGAACAAAAGGGTTAGCTTCAGCTAACCTCCTTAGCTGTTGGGTGAGGCGGCTCGCTCTGTCCGCCGACCAACTGCACAGTTACTGCCGTAACCACGGTGATGCGTCCCGTTGTCCTCCTTCGGGAAACTGCTGGGAACTCTCTGGAAACAGTTTGCTTCTGTAGATCTCAGAGAGAAAGTCAAGCCGCGCTTGTACCTTAATTACCCCCGTTCTTGAAGGAATACCGGATACACAAACAGCAATTTATTCGTACTTAACTTAGTGCATATGACCGCGTGATCTTATGACACTCTTGGATCCAGTTTGAAGAGTTATGTCTGTTTGCCTGCAAAGAGACATTAGCGCGCTGTGTCTCTCCTGCTAGCTCCGCAGCGGAGTCCGCATGGAAGAGATCGATTCATTGGGTGGTTTTATACAGACAGTGGCATCATGGAAGTCCGCTGTTACACCCTTCCCCCTTCCTAAGTTGTGCCGTAAGTCGGTTAATGCAATTTATTTTGAAAGTTCCAGAAAAGATTGTACCGCATCTTGATATTGTAATCCATGGGTGTGGGTCCCAACATTATTATTATTATTATTATTCTTGATAGATTTTGAATCATGCTTCTGTTATTTTCCTGGTCATGCTTTAGTTTGTGTCTTCTTGTTCATGCTTTGTCTAGTTGGGTTTTTTGGATCTGGTTATGCTTTAGTTTCATGGTTTACGAGTTGTGTTTAAGTTTGTATTCAAGAGTCTCTGTATTCAGTATTCACCTAGTATTCAGTCTCCTCGTTTCACCTGGTTCTTGCTCCATATATACTCCTCTGTTCTGTTCATTCCTCGCAGAAACATTTTTGAATCACCATCTCTGTTCATGTCTTGTTTTTCGGATCATGCCACCCTGGTTACGGCTCATGCTATGCCCGTCTTGCCTGTTTATTGTTTTGGTTCCTGCCTCCTGTGAGTGAGTTTTTGTTTTTTGTTCATTAAATCTTTTTCACCTACCGCCATGCTGCCTGCTCGTCTGCATTCTGGGGTCCTCCGTTGCAGTAATCCTGACAGGTTGCTGTTACTGTTCGCTGTTTAATATTATTTACGCAAAAACATAAAAAAAGTGCATAACTTGATCTAATTCCTTTTATTTTAAACAGAAAAGCAATGCTTCCTGCAGTAGCTGAACATATGGAGTTTTCTAATATTATTGATGTTTTCTTTGACATTTCAAGCGCTTATTGCATAAAACATTACACGTCTCTTCTCTTTACAGATAGAGTAACAATGGGAGTTGAAGCTATTGTTTAGTCGACCTATTTGCTTGGGTAGTCACTTGCTTGTAGTTTGCTGATTGTTGTTTAAAAACAGTTTTACCTTCATAATATACATATGATAGGTGGTGCCCCATTAGTTTCCACCCCATTGTTGTCTGTGTTTTTCACAGCTGGAAGTTTTTACAAACAGCTAAATTTCTCTTTCTTGAAACCAAGAAAAAGCTGTAGCAGCATTCTTTCAGTCAAGACAGCAGACCAGCAGAGCAAAATAACTAGTGAAAGAGGGGGAGTGTTGTACTACTCTGTGATGCAAACCGCCAAAGAAATCTTCTCTGGCAAAAATTAATACACCAACTTGCGCCTGATTTCAAACATTTTTTGAACTGTAGCTGTGTCATAACTGTATGTTTTTAAAACCTATGCTTACTGTGAAGCCAGTAATCAGCCGATTCTGGTCCCCTGAGAGATCGCAGAGTTTTCTCTGGTTGTATGAAAGCAGAGTGGCACACCCACTTAGTCCTGCAAGTTGTCAGTCAGCTGTGTATCATGACTGAAGAAAGGAAACCATGTGTACTGTTTTCCTTGTTAAAAAGTTGACTGGGGGTCTTTCTGCATGGAGTTTGCAGATTCTCCCCATGCATGCATGGGTTCTCTCTGGGTTCTCTGGCGTTCTCCCACAGTCCAAAAACATGACTGTTAGATTAACTGGTTTCTCTATATTGCCCTCAGGTGTGAATGAGTGTGTGTATGGTTGTTTGTCCTGTGTGTGTCTGTGCTGCCCTGCAATGGATTGGCGACCTGTCCAGTGTGTACCCCACCGCCATGAATATCTGAAGATTAGGTTCTGCATACTTTGCTGCAAGCAAATAATTTGCTCATGTTTACATAAATAATTTATTTTGACAAAAAGGTTAGCTGCTCAACAGTCCGCATAAAATTTTTGAGTGTGTAATCAGATTTCTTCCACTAGATTCATCCACTTGATCAGGGTGAAGAAGCTGGAGCAATATGATTGGATTGTAAAAAGGCATTTGACACACACATTAAAAAAGTCAACATTTCTATGTTAAAAAAGTTTTTTTTTTATTGGTCTGATGTAATATTCTAATCTTAAATGTCAGGTTTTTATTAGATGGAAAGCAGAAAATCATAACAGAAATAAAGGCTTTAGAACATCAGTTAGTGTGCATTTAGTCTATATATGTTTCACTCAATGAGCTAAGTTACTGAAATAAATGAACTTTTCAACACATTTTTTTATTTAATTTATTAAATGGGTCTCTATATGTGGCTGGTGGGCACACTGCTTCTGTTTCAGCACAATTATCTTGACATTTTGAGTCTTATGTAGCAGGGCTTGGAAATTCAAGTCTTGCTGTCAATGGTTAAAAAAACTAAATTAGGTTTTACTTTGATTTACTGTAACAATTTAAACCTAAAGATCAATGGGCAAATTGTCAAACACGTCTCAAAAGAAATATATGTTATCGTTTGGTAAATTCGCATAATTCTAACTGCTCGGTGTCTACAAGGTGATTTTAAGATGATCTTTGGTATGTGTAGAATATGAACCAACCAACATTAAAAAGAAACGTCAACCTGTATGATGTGACAGTATTCTACAAGGGGTTAAGCAGGGTTGCAAAAGCAAACTTGCATAACTTTGGACTAACTAAAGACTGCCTACCTTATTATACTGATAACATTTATATTCATCGATTCAAATATTGCTTCTCATTTTATTACTACTGTATTGTTTAACAAACGTGCATCTAGCGACAGGCATCGCAAATTAAATGTGTTTAGGAGTGTGGTGTTTGTTTAAATACCTAACAATTATGCCTATACAAATAAACTAATAAACATCCCTAATGCTGCTATTTATTAATTTTTTTCACATTTGCAATACTGTAAAACAATGATGTGATTTTCCCTGACTTTGCCTTTCATAATCTCCTTAGTTTCTCTGGTTCCTGAGGGATCAACCCAGTTCGAGCTGGATTGTGATTGCCTTGTAACACAGTTTCAAAATAACATCTCTCAGTGGCATTTTCTTGTTGTGAAAGTGAGTCAGCACTTACCAATATGCAATCCATCTACGATATGTTCAAATAAAATCATAAAACAAGCCAACATTTTAGACATTCTTATCTATTTTCAGTGTTTTTGTACCTTTGTTTTTGCCCTGAATAGACATTATGTTTATTTGATAACCCACAGTGGATGTTCTTACTGTGGAGAAACGATAAATGTGAGAGAATTACCGCTTGCAGCTGATTCGCATGTCAAGATCAAAGCTAGTAAATGTCAGATGATGTGTCTGCCACAAATAGCATCACTTTGGTGGTGGTGGGGAGGTGTTTGTGTGTGACTCAACACCCCCCTGTGTCTTTTTCTTGGAAACCTAATTAAACCTTTATCTGCAGTCTGAACATCTGAATTACCCATTCATGTTTTCAGTGAACAAAATAGAAAAAAAAATAAGATAGGAAACATGGAAGGAAGAAACGTAACAACAAAATAACACCAGTGACAAGACAGGCCCACTCACCTATCTCAAAGCTCCCATCAATGACTCCTATTAGGTAGCTGGGGATGTCAAAGTGCCTTTCCAACTGAGTTATTGTGCTCTTCATGTAGCTCCCCGACAGGGCCTTTGCAAAATAGGCAAATGACAATGCTACCAGAAACATCTGGAGAATTGAAAGAGAGAATGAAATAAGAGAAAGGATTTACGTTAGTATAAATCCTATGGTACAAGTAGCCATGGCAGTGGTTTGAGCTAATTGCGATTAACTAAAATGCTGCTGCCAGAGTTCTGACCAAGATCAGGAAAATGGCTCTTATCTAAGAGGTGGCAGCATTTAGTTTCTGCCCCCCTTAGCACTTGAAACAACTCCCTGAAAACCTGTGATGTGCTGAAACTGCTGACTCTTAATTTTGAATAAAAATTTTATTTCTTACTGTTGCTTTCCCAGAAAAGCCAGAGATTACAATGACAGTCAAGCTTGATTTCTTCTATAAGTATTATATACATTATATGTATGTATATATATATATATCTGGTACATATATATATATTATATTGATATATATATAATATATATATATATACTATATATATATACTATTATATATATATATATAGATATATACATATATATATATATATATATATATATATAATATATATATATATATATATATATATATATATAATATATATATATAATATATACAGGGGTTGACAATGAACTGAAACACCTGGTTTTAGACCACAATAATTTATTAGTATGGTGTAGTAGGGCCTCCGTTTGGGCCAATACAGCGTCAATTCGTCTTTTTGAATGAATATACAAGACCTGCCACAGTGGTCAGAGGGATTTTAAGCCATTCTTCTGCAGGATAGTGGCCAGGTCACTACGTGATATGGTGGAGGAAACGTTTCTTGACTCGCTCCTCCAAAACAAAACACCCAAAGGTGGCTCAATAATATTTAGGGATCGGGTACTGTGCAGGCCATGGGAGATGTTCAACTTCACTTTCATGTTCATCAAACCAAATCTTTCACCAGTCTTGCTGTATATATTGGTGCATGTCATCCTGATACACGGCACCGCCTTCAGGATACAATTATTTGAAACCATTGGATGCACATGGTCCTCAAGAATGTTCGTAGTCTGGCAGTAACGCGCCCAACTGCACAAGTATTGGCAAGGGAAATATCGGAATGCCATGATATGGCAGCCCCAAACCATCCTGATCCACCCATGAGATCTCTCTCGGCATGCACCATCTGGGTGTAAGGCTTTTTGGGGCTTCGCCACACCGTAATATCCCGGATGTTTTTTCGGAAAACAGTAAAGTGTTGGACTCATCAGAGAACAATACATGTTTCACATTGTCCAAAGCCCAAGATTTGCGCTCCTTGCACCATTGAAACCGACGTTTGGCATTGGCATGAGTGACCAAAGTTTGGCGATAGCAGCGGCATTGTAAAATTGACCTGTGGAGCTCCCACGGACGGTTTCTGGTGGAAACAGGAGAGTTGAGGTGCCACATTAACTTCTGCCGTGAATTTGGGCCAGCTGTGGTTTTAGGTTTTTGGATACAATCCGGGTTAGCACCCGAACATCCCTTTCAAACAGCTTCCTCTTGCGTCCACAGTTAATCCTGTTGGATGTGGTTTGTCCTTCTTGGTGGTAACCTGGATACTGTGGCTCTTGATACATCACAAAGAACTTTGCTATCTTGTCACAGATGCGCCAGCAAGACGTGCCACAACAAGTTTGCCCTTTTGAACTCTGGTATGTCACCCATAATGTTGTGTGCATTTCAATATTTTGAGCAAAACTGTGTTCTTACCCTTCTAATTGAACCTTCACACTCTGCTCTTACTGGTGCAATGTGCAATCAATGAAGACTGGCTACCAGGCTAGTCCAATTTAGCCATGAAACCTCCCACACTAAAATGACAGGTGTTTCAGTTTCATTGTCCAACCCCTGTATGTATTTCTTTACTTCCATTCCTTTATTTTCCTGTGAAGCCCTTTGAATTAACTTGTGCATGAATAGTGCTATGCAAATTCATTTGCCTAACCTTGCTTTTTAAATACAAATCATTTTACTGTAATGAGACCAAATAGTAAAACAGCATAGCATCTATAGCTTTGAAAATCAATGCCTACTCAAGTCCAGTAATGCAAAGCACTCCAAGAACAGAAAGCATTAATCTACAGAATCAAAGGAAAAATAGATTTTTGCAATAGGAGCATTGACAGTTTGTGGATTGGGCACCACGCCAAGGGCAACAGCTGTGACTAAGGTCATGATCTTCGAACATTTGGAAAAAAATCTCCTTGTGAGATGAAAATCTTTAAGTTAGTTCAGGATTTTCTATTATTTATTCCAATGTGTTAGGCATTTTGCTTCAAATAAACATAATAAAAGCCAGTGAGGATAAATACATAATTACATCTTTTGGTTTGGAATTTTGGGGCAAATAACCCTTTAGTGAAAGAATAACTAAAATATATAAGTGAAATTCCTTAGATTAGAGTTTAATGCTTTTGTTTTTGGCAGTGCCTTGTATCTTAAATTTAAGATAAGTTTCCAGCAATTTTTTGCTTTGCATATTGACTCTAGAGGTTGTAGGTGGTTTTTTGAATCATTAAAGAACTAAGAACCAAATAAGTTAGGAGTCATGTGGCACCCGATAAAGGAAAAGCCATTTCTCTAAAAAGCAAACAAACAAAGCTCACCTGAACAACATTTTGTGCTGTTTTGCACTGAGAGGACTTGTGAGTCTCCATTTGAGTAACAATGTTGTTACCCAAAACAACCATCATGATCAAGACCAAGGTGGTTTCTAAAGGTACTAGATACCAGGCTACCTTGGTCCAAATATGGTTGGTTATGTAACCGAATCAACAAACCTGCCACGCTGACCATTTGATACTCTGGTGAAAAGTATATAATTGGATTGAATTGACATTTTGTTTTTTGTAAAGTACCTTGAGATGACATTTGTTGGGAATTGGCATTATATAAATAAACTAAAAAATAGACCACCCACCAGTGAGTTTGATCAGTTGACAGGGGCTAACAAGTGCCTAGAAATGGCTAAAAGAAGAGACGCTCTGAATTTCTTTTATACTTCAAGGCACTAGAGACACCAGCGACCATAGTCAAATGTCTGCCAGGGGCCAGAACGGGCGACATCAAATCCTACCTGAAACTGCTGGCTAAGGATAAGCGTAAATACAGTAAGATTGTTATTCACGCTGGCGGTAATGACACCCGGCTTTACGGCAATCGCGAAGCGTCCACTAAAGTTAGTGTTGCTTCGGTGTGTAAGTTTGCCAAACATGTCGGACTCCGTAATTTTTCTCTGGTCCCTCCCGATTTAAACCAGGACGACATGTTTAGCCGCTGCTGTCATTTCAACCGCTGGCTGACTGGTGGTGTCCAGAAAACAATGTGGGTACATTGATAATTGTGCCAACCATTTTGGGGAAAAACCTGGTCTGATCCGGAGATGAGGACGGCATCAATCCCACTTTGGATGGAGCAGCTCTCTTTCTAGGAATCTGGCCGAATTTATTAGCTCTCCAAACCTCTGACAACCCAGGGTGCAGACCAGAGCAGGGTCGAGTTTAACACTCCTCTAGCAGCTTCTGTACTGCTACCCACCCATTACCCTATTAAGACAGTGTCTCGCCCACGGCCAAAAAGTGAATATGATTAAAAAATATCTTAAAAAGAGAGGAAACTCAGGAAAAATCTAATAAAAAAAACAACAACTCAGACTAAAAAAATAAAACATAAAACAATTTAAATGTGGCTTCACTGAACATAAGAATCTCTCTCTTCAAGACTTTGCTAGTAGTGACCTGATTTTGTGTGACACAATCAGATTGTTTATTTTGCCTCACAGAAAACCTGGCTGCCAGCAAGAGAATAGTTACTTATAAATGAGTCAACGCCTACTAATTATTTTAAATTTTCACATTCCTCGAAATACTGTGCGAGGAGGAGGAGTAGCAACCATCTTTCAGTCCGATTATTGATTAGCTCCCGGACCAACAATTGCTACAAAAATATTTTGAATATTTAATTCCTTAGTTTCCCTCATCCAAATTGAAAAGCACTAAAACCACTTCTGTGTGTGTTTTGTTACGTCCACCAGGCCCTAGCGCTCATTTTTAGATCAGTTTTCAGACCTTTATCTGATTTAGTGTTAAATACAGATAAAGTTATTATAGTGGGGATTTTAACATTCATGTTGACACTGAAAGTGATAGCTTAAATATAGCATTTATGGTATCTTAGACTCAATTGGCCTTTACTCAAAACATTAACAAACCTACCCACGTTTGTCTTCATTCTCTGGACCTTGTGCTGACATATGGCATTGAGTGTAAAGACATAACAATATTTTCTCACAACCTTGTGCTGTCTGACCATTTTTAATAACCTTTGAGTTTAATTTAACCGAGTACTCCACACCTGAAAGAAAATTTCATTATAGTAGATCATTATCAGACGATGCTGTAAACAACTTTAAGAATCTGTTCCACTTTTAATTTCCTCATTATCTCAGAAAAAGAAGTGGAGGGGAATAATTTTGTTTTTTTCCCTTCACAAATTGATTCTCTTGTTCAGAGGTGTTACTTCATCATTGCGTGGGCATTAGACAATGCAGCCCCTTGAAAAAGAAGAAAATTATTCATAGGAGGCAGGCTCCCTGGTTTAATTCAGAGCTGCGTACTTTTAAGCCCAATGTTAGAAAATTGGAAGCGAAAATGGCGCTCTACACACCTAGAGGATTCTACTTAATCTGGAAAATAGCCTACTGTTGTATAAAAAGACACTTCACCAAGCTAGAACAGCTTATTTATCATCCTTAATAGAAGAGAACAAGAATAATCCTAGGTTTCTCTTTAGTACAGGTGAGCTAACTTACACAGAGTCATAGCTCTGTTGAGCCATCCATTCCCCCTTAGCTATCAGCAGTCATTGACTTTATGGATTCTTCCAAAAATAAAATTTATTCTATAAGAAGAAAATCTTTGACATACTCCCCGAAGATGGATTACTTCATCCTCACAACAAGTGAGACAACATTGGTAAGTAACTTTAGAAAACCTGATCTGTGTTTGGACTGTTTTGATCCTGTGGAGCTTCCAGAGTTATCAGAAATATTAGCTCATCTAAAACCTTCAACTTGATGTAGACCCAATCCCAACCAAATTATTTAAGGAAGTGTTCCCTCTGATTATAAGCCCCATTTTAGATATGATTAATTATCTTTAGGAAATGGGTATGTACCCAAGCTTTGAGGGTAAGCTGTAATTAAACCTTTGCTTAAGAAAACTTCGCTTGATCGAGATGACTTAATAAATACAGACCGAGATATCCATATCTACCATTCTTTACTCAACAAAATTCCATGGAAAATAGTTGCTAAACAAATGTGTGAGCATCTTACACAGCAATGGACCTGTTTGTAAACTTTCAGTCAGGTTTCAGAGCTCATCATAGCACTGAAAACAGCTCTGCTGAAAGTCACTAATGATATTCTTATTGCCTCAGATAATGGACTTGTGTCTGTACTTGGTTCTGTTAGATCTCAGTGCTGCATTTGATACAGTCGATCATAATATTCTCTTAGAAAGGCTGGAATATGCTGTAGGGATCAGTGGGAACAGCGCTAGGCTGGTTTAAATATATTTGTTCTGACAGATTCCAGTTTGTTCATGTAAAATGATAAATCATCTTTAAACTCCAGGGTTAATTGTGGAGTACCACAGGGTTCAGTACTTGGCCAATTCTCTTTACTATATATATGCTTCCAATAGGTAAAATTATCAGGCAGCATAGAATAAATTTTCACTGTTACGCTGATGACACTCAGCTTACTTATCCATAAAATCCTGATGGCCCAACCAGTTTAGATAGACTACAAGCATGTCTTGAAGACATAAAAAAACTGGATGACTTTAAAATTTCTGCTTCTAAATTCAGACAGAACAGAAGTTGTCGTCTTTGGACCGGAGTCTTTAAAAAAAAGAAACTGCTTAGTCAATCACTTAAACCTGGATGGCATTAAATTGACCTCCGATAATAATAGTAAAAAACCTTGGTGTTATTTTTGACCAGGACATGTCATTTAAATCCATATTAAACAGGTTTCTAGGATTTCCTTTTCAAATCTCCGGAACATTGCAAAATTAGAAATATCCTGTCCAGGAGTGACGCTGAAAAAAACTAGTCCATGCATTTGTTTCTTCAAGGCTGGACTATTGTAAATTCTTTACTATCAGGATGTCCACAAAATGCAGTTAAAGCCTTCAGCTGATTCAGAATGCCGCAGCAAGAGGTTCTGATGAAAATAAAAGAGAGATCATATTTCCCCTACTTAGCTTCCCTTCATTGCTCCCTGTTAAATCCAGAATAGAATTTAAATTTCCTCCTCACATATAAAGCCCTTAATGATTAAGCTCCATCATACATCAGAGATCTGATTGTTCCATACGTTCCTAACAGAGCACTTCGTTCTCAGACTGCAGGTTTACTGAGTGGTTCCTAGAGTCTCTAGAAGTAGAATGGGAGGCAGATCCTTTAGTTATCAGGCTCCTCTCCTGTGGACACAGCTCCCAGTTTTAGTCCGTGAGGCGGACACCTGTCTACTTTTAAGGCTAGGCTGAAAAACTTTCCTTTTGATAAAAGGCTTATAGTTAGAGTGGCTTAGGTTATCCTGAGCTATCTTCCTTATTTGCTCCGTCTTCTGTCTCCCCTTGTTGGATGGAGTAAGGGGAGTCAGGTTTAGCTAAACCGGCTCAGTTCGGTTGAGGTGACCAAACCACACTCCTATTTTTGCTTTTTTCCTTCCCATAGAAAGTACTCCGGATCAGTGCCTTCTTTGTTCTCTTTTGTGTCTCGCTCTGTTCTCCTCTAAACCCCCAGTGGAACAGCTCCCAGTTTAGTTCCGTGAGGCAGACACCCTGTCAACTTTTTAAGGCAGGCTTAAACTTTCTTTTTGATAAAGCTTATAGTTAGAGTGGCCTTAGGTTCTCCTGAGCTATTCCTATTAGCTCCGTCTTCTTCTCCCTTGTTGGAATGGGTAGAGGGGAGCAGGTTTAGCTAAACCGGCGTCAGTACGGTTTGAGGTGCAAACACACTATCCTTTTTTGCTATTTTTGCCTTCCCATAGAAAGTACTCCTGGATCAGTGCTTCTTTGTTCTCTTTGTGTCTCTGCTCTGTTCTCTCTAACCCCCAGTTGGTCGTGGCAGATGGCGCTCACCATGAGCCTGGTTCTGCTGGGAGGTTTCTTCCGTTAAAAGGGAGTTTTTTCCTCTCCACTGTCGCTACATGCATGCTCAGTATGAGGGTGGAAGTGCTGCCAAAGTCAACGCCAGTGACTGTCCCTGTCTCTACATGTTCATCTGGGAGGAGTGAATGCTGCAAGTGCTGACTGATGCAATCTGCTGGCGATTTTCCTTTTCCTTAGATAGAAAAGAAACGTTGTTAATCCAATTTGAATAAATAACAGAATCTGGCTGCACTGTTCAATGATTAAGATTAATTGGAATGTATGTACCTGACTTTTGTGAAGTGTCTTGAGACGACATGTGTTGTGAATTGGCGCTATATAAATAAACTGAATTGAAATGAATTGAATTGGGCACATGTAATCGGAAGGGGTCATGTTCAGGTCACTACAGATGCAGCCTTCTGGAGCTATAAGCAAACAGAGAACATCTCAGGTTGTGTTTGGTTTAGAGGGAACTGCCTACCAGGACTGACGGAAGGGACAGTCCAGATTTACATGAAGATGATTTCTGCAATGCAATAAACACAGACTCCCCTAAAAAATAAGGAATCTCACATAATTTGCTGATATTGCGAGTAGGGAAAGACATATAATAATTTCTAAAGTATTTTGGCCATTGCAGGCCTCTGTACCCGTCATTACCTGACAGGTGGGTTTCGGCTCAGTTCCCCTCTCCACACAGAAAGAAAAGAAACGGTGAGCCCTGGTGAAAAGGCTAGCTGAAACATCGACTTTCTCCAAGAAGTACAAAAAACACAAAGGGGGGCTAACATGTTATTTAATAAAGATGTCTGTGACAGACAGAAGCAATAAAAATACACATAGATCACTATGCAAGTATACACAAGGTTTTACTGTTTGCAGGCTTTATGTTTCTTTATGTTGTTGAGATCAACTCTAAAGCATTTGTACAAGGAAGACTCTTTTTTAAATGTAAAATGTGCAAGATTCACATATAGAATGTTTTTGTTCCTAAAAAAATGACAGCTAAATATCTTTAAAGACCTTGCAAAAGCCCTTCGTCATATTTATGAAAACTAAATAACAGTAAATGTGGAATTCTTCGGCTGTTGATTTTGTTGAATTAGGGGCAGTGTTAAATCTGTTTTCATTTGTGTTACTCTAATTTCCCTAAAGATTTATAGACCAAAATGAAGAAAGTGCACTGGAAAAAATGGTGCCTGACTTCTTAAAGGGGAGTTTGGACAAAAGAACAATACATCCCTTATGTTATCTCTAGACTGTCTTGTATTTCGGTCTATCTGCCTGTGAGCTAGTAGGAAAAAATGTTGTGGCTCTGGTTATTGCCTTTACAATGTATTCCACTCAACTTACAGCCTAAAAAAGCCCTGGACACGTGAGTCACATTACACACATGATCAGATAGCCACGCTCTAAGCATGTAGATAATTGATCTTCCCCTCATGCAACAGCACATCATTGTAAAATATATGTTAAATTATTCCCAAAGTAGTAAAAATTAACAATGTCTGGCCTTCCAGTAGCTACTGAATTAGAGGCAGCTGACTATAAGTTTTAGTTCTTGTGTAACCACATTAAACAAATTAGAAAGAGAAAAAGTCACCCGGAGTGGAACTTGTTTTAGTATATTAAACACCCTTCTTATGTAACCTTATCGGGAGCTTCAGTGTGTGAAAGAGAGAAAACTGGTCTTAACTGAGCATATTCTCATACATAGCTTACATTTGCATGATTTAAGTGGAACAGAGTGCATCAGTGTAAACAGATCACGCTGGCCACCACAACTGGCTCAGGGGCTTAAACAATCATGTGCATTTCCTGGAGGGTCGAATTCCAAACAAGCACATATACAGGGGTTGGACAATGAAACTGAAACACCTGTCATTTTAGTGTGGGAGGTTTCATGGCTAAATTGGACTAGCCTTGTAGCCAGTCTTCATTGATTGCACATTGCACCAGTAAGAGCAGAGTGTGAAGGTTCAATTAGCAGGGTAAGAGCACAGTTTTGCTCAAAACTATTGAAATGCACACAACATTATGGGTGACATACCAGGGTTCAAAAGAGGACAAATTGTTGGTGCACGTCTTGCTGACGCATCTGTGACCAAGATAGCAAGTCTTTGTGATGTATCAAGAGCCACGGTATCCAGGGTAATGTCAGCATACCACCAAGAAGGACGAACCACATCCAACCGGATTAACTGTGGCATGCAAGAGGAAAGCTGTCTGAAAGGGAATGTTCGGTGCTACACGGAATTGTACCAAAAAACATAAAACCACAGCTGCCAAAATCACGCAAATTTAAATGTTGCCACCTCAACCTCTTCCTGTTTCCACCAGAAGCCGTCCGTCGGGAGCTCCACAGGGTTCAATATAACCAGGCCGGGTGCTCTAAGCCAAACCTTTGAGTCACTCATTACCAATGCCAAACGTCGGTTTCATGGTGTGCAAGGAGCGCCAGATCTGGGATGTGGGACAATATGAAACATGTATTGTTCTCTGATGAGTCCACTTTACTGTTTTCCCCACATTCGGGAGAGTTGAGGTGTGAGAGCCCCAAAGAAGCGCACCACCAGACTGGTTGCATGCCCAGAGTGAAAGCATGGCGTGTGGGATGAGTGATGGTTTGGGCTGGCCATATCATGGCATTCCCTTGGCCCAATACTTGTGATAGATGGGCGCGTCCACGCCAAGGACTACAAACCATTCTTGAGGACCTGGCATCCACTGGTTCAAATATTGTATCCGAAGGGGTGCCGTTTGCTGTATCAGGATGACAATGCACCAATACACACAGCAAAGACTGGTGAAAAATTGGTCTGATGAACATGAAAGTAAAGTTGAACTCTCCTGGCCTGCACAGTCCCAATCTAAATATTATGGCCCCTTTGGGGTGTTTTGGGGAGGGGTCGGGAAACTTTTTTTCCTCCCCCAGTATCACGTATGCCGGGCCCACTATCCTGCAAGAAGAATGGCTAAAACCCCTCTGCCCCACGGGGAAAGGACGTGTATATGTCATTCCCAAGATGAATTGAAGCTGTATTGGCCGCAAAAGAAGGCCCTACACCATACTAGTAAATTATTGTGGTCTGAAACCAGGTGTTTCAGTTTCATTGTCCAACCCCTGTACATTGGTTTCCCCTTTTGATTCCAGACATTGCTTTTTTTTAATGAATCAAACTAAGTAATAGGAGAAAGGGTAGGTGGTTTGTTCGCTTCCAGACAACCCTGCATTTCATGAATTAGCATTTACTATTATAATAAATAAGGTCTTTGTATCAGTATTTAAAAAGGTGCTACTTACTTGAGTTGAATGATGGTTTGCACCAGTCTGGGTTTCTGCTTTAGCAGACAAATTCAGTTATTGAGTTACTGTAGGTCAAAAAACAAGTACATGCTGCTTATTTTTTAACATGCAGTACTTTCTTATCCTCTGAACTTTTCCAAATTATGTCAAGGAACAACCATAAAGCTCAATGTATTTTATTGGGACGTGACATATCAGTGCAAAAGCCTAAATGATTGTGAAGTGGAAGGTAAATGATCTGTGCTTTTTAAACGTTTTACAAAAAAATATAAGAAAATTCTGGATTGCAATTAAATTTGACAAATCAACTCTGATATCCTGAAGTAAAAGTCCATCTATGTGTGATTTTATCTGTTAGTGTAATGTATTAGCCTTGCGCAGCACAAATCTGGCCGTTATGATGGGGGGTAAAAGGAAGGCTACTGTTAAAAGAAAGGCATAAGAAAGTCCATTTCCAGTTTGCTAAAAGCCATGTAGGGAACTCATCAAACGTACTAGAAGCTGCTCTGATCGGATAAACCCAAAATGCTTTTTTGACATGACAAAAATTGAAAAGTTCAAGGAGTGAGAATACCATAACAAAGCACTTCATTTTCTTTGTATTGAGGATTTTTGGAGTTTAACTGCTTTTCCTCTTAGCTTCCTTGTTCTTTAATAAAAACTGACAGTGTGGAACCTGTAAGGTGCTGTTCTGGGCACTAAAGAACAGATCATTAATCAGTAAAACCCTAGAAGTGTGAGTAATTTCTATTTGATATATATGACTGTGAGTGATATAGTTTATTTAACCATTTTAGTGTTTTAATCCAAAACTAAACTAACTAAAGATTAGAAAAATTGGTTTTGGATATCTGACTGTAGAATGACTAGAGATGTAAGGAAGAATGCCTGGTTTATAGTGTATGAGGCAGGGTTCACACTGCACAGGCTACCCTAGCTGAACATGACCTGTTCATAATTACCAGTTATCCTAACATGCATGTTTATGGACCACAGGTGGTAAGCAGAGTGCATGGAGACAGCCAAGGGTTAACATGCAAAGTCCAGACACACAAAGATTCAACTGGTAACCTTCGGTGACCTGTAACTAAAGACGACAGTGCTAACCCCATCAAACCATTCAGCCTCATCGAGAGTTTAGACCCAAACAAGTTCAAGGAACAAATGGAAGAACATGAAACAAAAACTCAAAGGATAAAGGTGACTGTTCGAAACCGAGTTCATAATGTTTGTCAAAACATTTGTGTTGTGGAGCTGCAAAGTCTGGCAGCACTTTGCAAACACTGTGAAAAATACCAGTCATCAAGGATTAAAGATTTGTACCAGCAGCATCAAGAACAGATAAGATTATCTTTGTAGAAAACTTTGTGTCCACATTAGAATTACATCTCCTAGTATCATCTGCTCCTGAAGAGACCTCTGTTAAAACCTTGTGTTATGAAGTGATGAATTCTCATCTATATCATCTTATACAAATATACAAATCAGGCATACAAAAAAATGTTTTAAAGGATAAGTAAAACAAATCACTCAAATCTAGAAGAGCTCTTCTTAAATCATAGTTCCAAGTAATCTTTCAGTTTAGGTGCTGGTGCAACCCATTATTTAGTTCTGTTAGTTTTATTATAAACTCATAAAGCAGGAGCAAAAGTTTTAACTGACAATCTTTAGAAAAACATGAACATTTCAAGCAACACACGATTGCACCATTTAAAAGCAAAAAAGAGTTCTCGGATTGTGTCTTTTGCAAGAAATCAATGCAAAATGAGGCAACACTGAGACATTGTGGCCCCATAGTTTTTAACCCATTTGGGGGAATTAACAAAAGTGGAGAATAACACTGAGCACCGGATTTGAGTTGTAGCTCGCTGTGCCATATCCCACCCAGCCACCAAACAATTCTGAGAGAAAATATGTCTGTCCTGACTCCCAGTTTGTATTATGATAAGCTGCTTGAACACCATTGTCTCACATCACTTTCATGTTGGACAAATCTGCCAGAATGATTGATCCTATTCAGGGTTTTAGCAAGGTCTTTTCATTTATTTCTATTTATTTACCTGTTGAGAAGCGTGTTTGAAGCTCTTGGTTAGAAAAGACAAAGAATATCCAGGGGTAGACTGGGAGATCGTGATGTTCTACAGAGATATTTAGATAATAAAAAGCTGATAAGCGCTAAAAAAAATAAAAGAGTAAATCTTGTGGAAAGGGCATACGTCAAATCAAAGAAATATTTCGTGTTTTCCATTATAATTAAAATGATAGAAGCTAAATCCAATTTATACGTTCATTTTTATTTCCAGCCATCCTTGAGAAATGGTCTCACTGTGGTAAAGCACAACTCATAGAAGCCGGAGGATTTCCCCTTTCCTTTCTGAACCATGTGGTCTTGGCTTCACAGTCTCTCTAATAGAATGAACTACAATAACATCTAGTCTTCATGTTGATAAGTTCAATGCATCCATTGATCCACATCAAAAGAAACTGTAAAATAAGGTACTAAAGGTGCATGATGTTTGTTCTCAAAAAAGACAGATTTTCTGAATTTCATGTCAGAAAAATCAAATAAAACGCCCACCGAGCCATTATTCTGACCTGGAAAGTCAAACGCCCCTAAAACATTGCAAGCTTAACATCTAACATGGCTGCCACATTTAAAATATGCTCAAAGCTACAGCAATTTGCTTATCTTATTTGTTTGCAATTTTGATAGTTTGGAGCAACACATAGTACTGTATATTCTGTATTTGTGAGTTATTTTTATTCCTAAATATGCTGTTGTAGATTGTGTTGCTAATGCCCCTTTTCCATTAGTCTCTATTTGGTGTAGTTTAGTACAGCTCTACTCGGAATTTAGGCTTTTCCATTAGTAACAGAAACGTGGAACCCGTACTATTTTTAGTACCTGCTTGCTTGACACGTCACACTACTTTTTTGGACTGTGGGGCTGCCTTGCTTTTGATTATCTCGACCAATTTGAGATGGTACTCTTGTAATGGAAAACAAACCAAACCGTGTAGAGCTGACCTGACCTGAGTTGAGCAGAGTAGGTACTAATGAAAAAGGGGCTTAAGAGAAATTACTGGCACAACAATTGGCACATTCCTCTGTTTTTAAACTTGCAACTAAAATATCCTCAAATTAAGAGTTATTCCCAGGTACTATTTTTGTTTTCCAAGACAAATCGCATTCAACATTACCCTGGGACAAGAAAGTTCTGTTGTTGAATGAGCCTTTAACCCACTTATTTCGTCAGTTCAACTTAATTTAGCATTGTTATATTGACATTAATGAACCGAACTGACAACCTTTGATGATATGTTGACAAGCATTGGTCAGAGTAATCCAGATTTTGATGCTTTTACTACAGTGTTTCTAGCGCTTAATAGGGCTAATGTTAGAGCCAATTCTTTCCAGGTTCTATAACAGAACCTGCTTGGTTTTCCACAGCCTGAGGGGCAACTTGGACCCAGGTCATTGCATTACTTAAAACAAATCTTCATTAAGTAATTGCTCTTCCCTGGCAAAAATAAATACCAGTTTTACCAGCAAAACTGGTATTTATTTTTGCTAAACACCAGTTCTTTTTAGTTCTACTACCACAGGTACTGGCTCTGGCTCTGATAAACCTATGTTATCTACTTTTCTGTGTTACCTACTTTTTTGCTAGCCAAGAGGAAAGAACCCCTTTCGTGGGGTGCTGAAAGAGGACTCATGGAGAATAGGTTTTAGAGCCCATGGCAGCCAGTGCCATTATTGGTCTGAAAGCTTTGACACGTGGCTCACCTCTGACCCCCACAATGAGCTCAATGCATATCGCTTTTGGACAAAATAAGCTGATGCTGATATAACACCTATTATTCGGAGAATTCAGACAACTGTTGTTTTGATTTCTTTGATGATGACACATTACAAGCTCTGATGGCAAGTTTTCTTAAAGGAGTGAGAGCCTGAGAAGATCAGATCGACAAGTAAAGCAGAACAGTGAAGAAACATGATTCGATTTCTTAGAGATTGCGTCTTTGTCAAGAAATGCAGGTTAACATTACAATTTTTTTCCCATTGGTCGTCATCGCTCCAGAAGAATATATTATAAAATTGCTGTAATTAGGTTATTTACTAAAAATATAGCTGCATACCTTCCAGAAGAGCATGTGACTCTATAACAACACTTAAGTCAACCCAAAGGGGTTAGTTGGACTGCAATAATCCTAGCATTCTGAAAGATATGTTAGTAGGTGTACCCTCAGACTGGTGCATCGAGAGCCGCTGGGTTTGCTGTTTGTCCCGTCACTTTGTCTGTTCTCCTGCGCACAGTCTTCCTCGCTTCTGTCCTCCATTCTCCAGATATTTCTTTGCGTCTCCTTAGCAGAGGTCTCTCACTCGGTGCAGATTCTTGGCACTGAGGCATGCAACCCTGCAAATGGATAATTCAAGCATGTGACCCACTTCTTATCCACAGCAAAATAAAAAAATGAAAAAATAAAGCAGACAGTACGGAGCAAAACTGAAACACAGACTGAAAAACTGCCACCTTCAGAATATCTTCAGGCTTCAGTCACAAGTAAAAAGTCAGCATTGTTTTTAGTCTGCAGGACGTGGACGTGCTTTCAGAACAAAAGCTTTTTGTTTCGGGTTAACTATTTTAAGCTACAATATCAAACACTCTTAGCTGAACATTCCAACCAATCAAACTCTGTACCTACTGGTATTGTTCAGGGCACCAACTGAGATCATGAGACCAAATATAATAAATCTTAAACCCGGGCTATGAAGTCTGGTAAAACCATAATCTTTAGCCTAAGAACCTCAGTGTACTGAAACCAAATATAAACAACGTCAGAGGGGATTTGATTTACTGTGAGGATGACAAGGTAAACTTGAGTGGCTTTAGTAACCAGATCCTTACAAGAAGTGTGGAAAAGATTATATTTGGAGATTATCTTGGAAATAAAACAAACTAAAATCTATTAGTGATAAAACTACATTTACACTAGTTCAGTTGCTTGTAAATACAGATAACAGATCAGCCAATCGCATGGCAGTAGCTGAATACATTGAGGCAAAGATGACGTTCTAAGAAAGAATGAAAGGTTAATTAATTGACTTTGAGATAGGGATGGACGGTTAACATGTCATTAATCGTTAGTGGGAATTTTAAACCAGAAAGTATATATGTTAGATGACTGGTTGCTGCTTTGGTAATTACTATCACCTAACTGACAGAGATGAGGAAGTGGGGGTATTTATCTCAGTTAGCCTGTATAGACTTAAAGCAGGCATGGGCCATACTGAGATTCTCATTGCATGATGACCCTGACTAAAATTGCTATGGTTTTATAGTACCAAAGTAGAACAAATCTTAACCTAAAAATGTATAACATAATCAAAGTGCTCTTATTTTAGCATAAAAGCAAAAGTTAGTCCTACTGCTGCAGTTAAAATAAAAATATTGTCTATTATAGTTATAATACTTCATAACATATATTATTATTTTAATGCATTGTCTTAAGCAAAAGTACAGAATTACTCCTGTGAAATTAGGACATTTTTATGGGTTGTGACTAAATATTTGTCTTTTGTTAAGCGCAGTAAAGTTGTAGTGGCCTTTTTTCAGCCAGCTGACCCACAGTGTTAAGCAACAAAGTTAAGCAACATATTTGACTTTGACTTATCTATTTCAGCTAAATAGCTGAAACATCATTAACCTTAGTCTATAGTCCAACTTTTCTTTACTATTCTTTATCATGCCACTGCAATGTACGTTCTAATGTTTTTTGTCACTGCAATACTTCCAAACCATGTTCACAACTTAAGAAGCGTTTTGGATGAGAGGTAAAACGTCTTCAAGAAACAAGAGAAGAAGTCCAGGCGCCTTCTACTGAAGCACTTAGGATTGTCATGTCCAGGATGACGGAAGACCTACACTAACGCATAAATAATGTAGAGCTTGTATAAAAAATATTAAAATCTTTTAGAATCACATCCAAAGCAGCTGAGTACCACTGAGTTGCGCTTGTCATAGTGGAACTAAACTTTTTGCTAGCTAAGTCATATACTTTGATAACTGATGTAAAATATCGGGAAAAAATTTAAAGAAATAAACATGGTTCAGGTATGCTTTCTGCACTTTGCGCCTTTTTGATCCACATGCATAATATTAGTATTTTTAGTAAGTGTGGTTTGGCCCAGTTTTTTCTGTCAGTGTGTCTGAAAACACGTGCACCAGGGAATTCTCACATTTCATAGCTGTGCTTCAAAGTCAAAGGAAAGAATGATTGTGTCACCCTAAATAAAGCTTGACTGACATCACCGTCAGTGTCAGCAACATTTAAGTGGATGAAAGTCGGAGTAAAGACAGCATGACAAGAACAAATAGAAATCATCCGTAACTTTGTCCTGGGTTTTCTGACGTTATTATAAGCAAAATTGTAAACTGAAAAAATTATTATTGGAAATCTTGTTTAAATCAGAACAGTTAGAGGAAAAATAAACTGTGTTTTTTATTTAACAATCATCTTGTTTAAAGTTAATTCTATCCTCAAGGGTACAAAAGTAAAACATATTTCACATTGTCATTAATTAATGCACAAAAAGAGAACTGAAATGAATTAGCTGCATGTGGCGTGTGCAAGCTTAAGATGCTGGACAGATGGCCTTGCATTGTGTTAACACACCTGTTTCTGGTTTTGAGCAGCAGCTTTTGAAGAGCTGGTCAAATTTGCTGATCACTTGAACAAGTGCACCTGGTTGCCACTTAACCTTTTAATTTATATGCTTTTCATTTCATCAGCTTTTTCATTTTGGCTTTAATTTTGTTTCCTGAATAATGATTGAATTGGTGGTGTGACTTTGTACACTTTGAAGTTAGATTTAAATAATTTTTGAACCTGTATTAGATTAAATTGTATTATGTGTTGATACTCCAAATTAACAGCTGTTTAAATCAAAACAGCAATGTTTTGATTATATTACATCAATGTGTGTTTACAAAGAAAATTATTTCTGTACAGAGGAAATTTCAATATAAGTTAAGCAATTCCTCTATCCCAGCCTACTCTATATGGATACAACGGCAATATACAGTACTCACAAAAAGTTAGGGCAGATTTGGCTTACTGGTGAAATTTATGGAAAATATAAAAACTCCACGCTACAGTGATATTATATTATGAAAGTAGCGCATTTAAGTAGAATCATGCAATGATGATTTTCTCATCTCAAAAAATTTACTGAAACAAAAGCCAAAAACAGTGGTGAGTATATTACAACAAAAAACGTCAATGCCTCAATAGCGTGTCATGTGTCAACCTGTAATTAAGCATTGGTTACAGCTTGACATGTCATGCTGTTCACAAGCCGTCTTATTGTCTGCTGATGCATGGCATCCTGCTCTTCATGAAGGGTGACCATCAGGTTATTGAGGTCCTGGTGTACAGAGTTACGAGCCTCTAGACAGCGATTCAGCACATCCCATAGGTTTTCTATGGGATTCAGGTACCCCAGTCTCCAGCAGCCATTCCTTAATGATGTGACCTAGATGAGCTGGTCCATTGTCGTCCGTGAAGATGATTTTAGGGCTGTGTTGTTAATGCAGGGGCACGATGACTGGATTTATGATGTTATTCAGGTAGTATGGGTTTGTCACTGCACCATTCACAAAGTGTAGGGCAGTTTTATAATGACTAGACACAGCTGCCCAGACTGTAACACCACCACCGCCAAAGACTCATCTGGTGACAACTGTGGCTGATGCATAACGCTCTCCTTGACATCGTTGTTGGCCATCATTTCTGCTCAACATGAATGGACTTTCATCAGAGAACAGCACTGAGGCCCACTGGTCCCTCATCCAGTGTAAATGCTCCCTGGCCCATGCATGACGATGATGCCTATGCCTGGTAGTGTGGTCAGATACCCCATGCAGATCGCGCTGATGTAAACGGTTTTGAATGGTCTGACAGGACACTTGGGTGCCTCTAACCTCCCATAAATGTGCCTGGAGTTGAGTGGCATTCATCATCTGGTTCCACGGGGCAATGTTCTTAATGAAGCGGTCATCAGTGTGGGATGTGGCCAAAGGATGTCCATTTCAATGGCTTTCAGTGACTCCTCCAGCGTCTCTCTTGCAACCTTCTGATGATACTCTGCGACTCTCTAAGTTCAGCGGCTACTTCTGTCTGAGAACCTCACATTGGCGAGGTTCTGTTGATCAATTTGTAGGTGTCGTCTTGGTTGCATGGTGTCAAAATGTAAACAGCATGATGAGAAGTACTGTTTAAATACCAGTCAGTCAGTCAGTCAGTCATTTTCTACCGCTTATTCCATAGTGGGTCGCGGGGGAGCTGGTGCCTATCTCCAGCAGTCTATGGGCGAGAGGCGGGGTACACCCTGGACAGGTCGCCAGTCCATCGCAGGGCAACACACAAACAACTGTTTAAATACCAATTCTGATTAAACCAGGAAATGTATTGGTCAATTGATGGATCAAACACCTGTTGTGAATTTTGCTGTTCCTTGTTAGAGAACAGCAAGTTGTCCACAAAGTACTGAAACATTACACAGTTGGACATGTGCATTCAAACGCTTATAAAAAGGTCACATTAAGCTTACCTGTAAAGGTTATAGTGCATTTTAGGTTCATTCTGAAGTTTCACCCGAAAGCCAAATATCCCTAACATTTTTGTGAGTAGTGTAGGTTGTTAATTTTACTGTTCTAAAACTTCTGCTCTTTTCTTTAATCCCCTCTGACTTCCGCTGCATGCAAAGGATCTCTTGCTTCTCTTATTTTTATTCTTTATTTGACGTATTTCCATTTTCTCCAGTTCACTTCTACAGTTATGTTATGATGCAGGAGAGAAAAAGAACTTGATTGCTACTACTGTAAGTCAGGATGACAATATTACCACGTTTACAGTTTTTTCAATGGGTTTTTTCTCTCTTCACGTACTGAACAGACCAAGCAGGCTCACTAACAGCAACAGGTTGATCGAATTAGACCAACACTGGCTTTATGTGAAGCAATATGGAGCACAGAATATAGGCATTTTCTTGCATTCTATAAATGATTAAATTACTTTTTCGTAAGATGAGCTCGCATATAAACGGAAGCACAAACATCCAAGCTTGATGAGGCACTGTTAAGATGCTAATAATGTTTCTATTAACAAAATCATAGTAACTGCTGCATGCTTCAATGTTTCTGCTGCAGCTAGACACTGATTGTTTTTTCTGCTTGTCCTTCACTTTAATCTCTCGTCTGCCTTTTAATACAGATTTACCGGCTTGAGTCTTTCTCTCTGTGCTCCATATCTCCAAACAATGTGTCTCCAGATCTCTGCTCTTTATACCCTTGGAACAGATAACCACTCTGCAGTGATTTCTCAGAATTTTGCCTTGTGCAGCATCCAGGAACAAAGACGCTGTAGTAATATCACAATGTCTGTATAGTCACTTGACTGTATAGTCAAGTGAATTTATGAAGCAATAGCAGGTTTAGACAGCATTTCTTTGGAAACAACCCCATGTACAAATAACTAACAAGGTACCATTCATCTGTTTTTGTTAGAAATTGACAGGCTTGAATTTTCAGTGCTGCAATTTAGATTCTCACTCAAACCATTGACCAGCATTTGCTTTTCTTACGTCAGGAGGAGTTCTAATGAAAAATGTCCTTTTTCTCTTTATCAAGCTGAGCCACTGAGCCCTGATACCAAGGAAAACACCAACTACTTAACATTACATTGATAATAGAAAAAGGTCAATGCATGATTAGGGTTTGTGACTAGTGTCTAAAAGAGTTTTAAGTTTTGGCTCTTTTTTCAACAAAGGTTTTAAACTGTGCTTTAAAGTGTATCAGTGCAAAATAATCCAGTGCTGGTGGTCTGACCAGTGTAACTACTAGAGATTCAAGAGTGAAGAAGGCCCTTTCCTTCATCATCAATTAAGAATGGGCTACCAACTTCGATGGCCATATTTTCTTGCAGTGCTTTAAATTGTCACAGCACAGGAGGTTGACCACAGAGACTTACACGATTAGAGAGATAGATTTTGTATAATTAAGAAGCAAATCCTTTATTCACTAAAATAATAATATAGACTTTATTGAGCTCACAGTGGAGAAACTGTCCTCTGCATTTAACGCATCCTTTAGGGAGCAGTGGGCTGCTATTGTGCAGCGCATTTAGGAAAGGGTCTTGCTCAGGGAGCCAGAGTGACAGTCTGTGGGATTCGAACCAGGGAACTTGCAGGGCTCAAATGCTCTGCTCTCTAACCACTAGACCACCACTCCCCAAATAACATTTAAGCCCAAATTGTTTTCTGAAATAATATTAATTTTAAATCTAAATCTGATTTTGGGCTGAACTTTAGATGTAAGCGAAATCCCTTTTTTTGAACACCTTTCTTAACTGTTTACTGTCTAAGTTCACTTGTTTGCTGAAATGCGAAATATTGGCTGCCCAAGCAACAAGGTCAGACGTGTGAAACAGGCTGCTGGCTGAAAAAGGCACAAAACAAATCCTGCCTGTTGCCATGATTAATGAACGCTCTGACTCCCTCGTTTCCTTTTTTAAAGAGCAGAGTGAGGAAAAGCCATGGAGACAAAATCACTCACCTTAGTCTCCTTCTTATTTTCGGCTTGATAGAGCTGCTCTGATTTTCCAACCAGCGCAGAGTCAGAGTCTCCCTCCTCCTCAGCAGCTTAGTCCGCTTTTGTCAAACTTCTGATGTGGAAGGACAGCAGGAACAAGCGCCGATTAGGATCGAAATGTGTTATCGCAGTTCATTGCCAGCCAAGCAGTCTACTCCAACATCCCAGCCTTTTGACGCATATCCTCAGAGCACTCCGGTAGGAGAAATAAGATGTGCGCTTCCAGGTGGGATCCCGCAGTCACACTGATTCTGAAGGCAGGCTGGCAGGCAGCAGCCTTCAGTAAAGTGAGCCTTGCTTGACAGAGAGGCGGTAGTCTTCATCAGCACACCTCTCTCCCTCTCTTTCTCTTACTTGTCTTTTTTCTGACCCAGTTTCTGTCTAGCTGTCTACCTCTTCCCATCTTTCTCCCCCCCTGCTCCCCATTTTGAGAAAAAATATTTTTAGATTAACCGCTTTTGTCGAGAAATCACTTTATGCTGTTATAGAAATTCAAAAATATTGTGCCTTCGGTAATTTATTTATTTTTTTAATCTTAAATGCTTTATTACATTTGATCAGTGAGAAAAAAAAAACATGGCGTGATGGCGTGTTTTCATGTAATTGACCAGGGAGTCATGAGTTAAAAGAGGTAAGGTTTTATGTGTGTGTTGTCATAAAAATATCTTTTTTTATTATTATTGGATATGCACTGAGCTACTGACATCACAGCACCCACTACAATAATATGCCCACTTTTTAAAGTTACTGTATGTACAAAAGCCTTGAAATAAGTTGTTGTCAAGGAGACTTGGTGGCCCTCAGCTCAGAGTCCCTTCTTGCTGCAGTTCTGCAACAATGAGCTTTGGAGATTTTTTTAAGCCCCTCTGTAACCATTCTCCTTAGTGTGCCGGCTGGTGAGAAACGCCAGGGTCCTCAGTTTTTGTCACATTGCATCCACAAACTGTATTTTATTTGGATTAACATACAGTGTGGGACACATTTGTGTTCATCCTCCTTTACTCAAATACCCTAAATAAAATCCAGTGCAACCAACTACCTTCAACTGTTACCTATTGAGTAAATAGGATTCCACCAGTGCTTAATTTAATCTCAGGATAAATACAGTTGTTTTACGAATGTCTAAATAAAGGACAACCCTGGTGGAAAACCTGTGAGAGGCTGCAAACAACTTGAAGCTGAGGTGGAAGCTCAACTTTCACATTTAAATCCGATTGGGAATCTATGGCAAGGCTGAAAAGTTGATGTTCACAGATGTTGTGTTTTGCAAATAAGAAGGGGAGAAGTTCTAGTCCATTCATTTACTAAGCTTATGTAGACTCACCCCCAAAAGGCCTCCAGCTGTAATTGTAGTCAAAGGTTGTTCTACAGCGTTTTCACCCAGGGGGTCTGAATACAAATAGTCTCCACACTTATCGGATTCAATTTTGTTAAAAATGTTGCAAACAATGACTCCATACCCTTCTTCTTCACAACTAAGCACAGAGCTGTACAATGTTATATTTCTTAGAAGCACATTTCCTCAAGCCCTAAATTTAAAATAAACTTCGGTGGTATTCAGCATAATATTAGAAAAAATTTAATACTAATTATTAAAAATGTAATTGTTACATCCCGGTTTCCATTTGCCTACAAGTATCATCAAGATCCTGCTTCATCACCAAAGTGACAGCTGGTGCTATAATGGAAAACCTCAGTTACTATGAAGTGAAATGAACTTTCATCTGGTGGTTCTGCTGAATTAAATGTATTTGTTTAAGATTTTTTTTGCAGAACTATTGGCCTTTATTATTTTTGCAATTTTTCAAAGTAGACAGGAAGTGGGGTGGAGAGAAGGGGAAGACATGCAGCAAAGTTCTTCTGGGTCAGGACTTGAACCCGGGACGGCTGCGTTGAGGACTGAAACCTCCATATATGGGTTGCTCGCTCTACCAGTACGCCACACGTCCTTTTTCTGATTATTTTTAAAGATTTCCTCATTCCAGGTTATTTTAATTGTATTTGTATATAAAAATGAATTCAGTAATGATAATATTTTAACAATTTAATTAGAATTTTACTTTTACATTATTTTTAATCTAAACTGGTTGCAAGGTGGCGCAGTTGGCAGCACTGTTGCCTTGCAGCAAGAAGGTCCTGGGTTCGATTCCCGGCCGATGGTCTTTCTGCATGGAGTTTGCATGTTCTCCCCGTGCATGCGTGGGTTCTCTCCAGGTACTCCGGCTTCCTCCCACAGTCCAAAGACATGCCTTAGGTTAATTGGTCCCTCTAAAATTGCCCTTAGGTGTATGAATGAGTGTGCATGGTTGCCCTGTGATGGACTGGCTACCTGTCCATGGTGTACCCCGCCTCTTGCCTGTAGACTGCTGGAGATAGGCACCAGCTTCCCCATGACCCACTATGGAATAAGGGGTAGAAAATGACTGACTGACTTATATCTACTTGATTTGTATAATCTTCTCTAACGGTATTTCTTTTATCTTTTCTGGGACATGTTTTTACCTAAAACTGTTTAGCCATCTGCAGTCTCTAGAAGAAGAGGTGCTGCATTCTGGCTAGATAACAGCTTTATTATTTAATCTGGAATAACAGGCAACTGACATCATATCATCCTCAACAACAGCATGCAAAAAATGTGTTACAATAAGAAACTGTAAGTGTAACTTTCTCCTACTGCTGGACATATCACTGTTACATACACTTATAGACACACAAGGCACCTGGTTATCTCTGCCATGTTCTTAAGGCACCTGTCTTGCATATTGTATCTCGATGCATGTGCCCCAACAGCTGTAAGATGGTGCAAAGAATAGGAGAATACAGATACACTATGAAGTCCTCGATTCTCCTGGAAGTCCTTTTCAGATGTTAATTCAAGAAGCTTGTTATATTTAATACAATGTAATTGAGGTCTATACTTTATGGTAAATCTGACTCCTTCTCGTTCAGATGTCACTAGTTATCACTTTCCAAATGACCAACAGGGTTTCTGCTACATCCGTTGAAGATATGAAGCCTTGGAGCAACCTGTGATGTGGCAGGTGCCCCTTATTCGTCCTCAACGAGAGCCATCTGGAGTGCGATTCCTGAAGACCTTTGCTACATGTCTAGTCTTTTTGATTATTTCCTGGGTGACTGCGGTCAATAAAGGTCACAAGTGCCACAAAATCCTGAAATAAATTAGGCCTTCTCCACTGAAACTTAAGAGATCTGTCTGCTGTAAAAATGTCAAGCTAATACAAAATACTTTTATGTTAGATCAATGTTTCTGCTCAAAACATTAGGTTCATAACATTTTTCTAATCCCATTTAGTTGCTTTAGTCGTCTTAGTTCTAAAACAGAAATAACGCAGATTCTTTAGACAGAAACCCGTGCATGAGTAAACAGATACACAGCTTCAGTTTCATAATGATTCAGGAAATCAGATGGCACGGTGCCATGTTGCACAAACAACCTTTTAACTAAAATATGTCATGCTCTGTAGTCATCTGAAAAGTACATAATTAGTTTTTATGCAAAAATTACCAAACTGTGTGTTCTAAAAAAATGCATTTGACATGCATAACAAAGCTGAAGGCTGGAATGTGAGATCCTAGGTGAAAGTTTAAGAAACTCTGTGCGTGTTAATTGTCTTGATTTCTATTTAATTATTTTGAGAGGCTTATTTCTAAGATAACACTTTGGGAAGTATAATAATTGATGATAGTCACTTAATTATATTTTTGTCACATTAACATAATTGATTAGTATCATTTAATCAAAAATCATTCTGAAGCACAAATCGTCTTTGTCAGATATCTATCTTATTGGACAATGGAAAGAGGAATAAAGTAGATTTATATATTTTAGAAATGTATTTATATTTAGAATCAGAATGGTGGAGCTGTCAGTGAAAACAGAATGATGATAGAATCAGGAATGACCTAGAAATTATACTAGGTACTACTATACTACTTTATTAATTGTCAGTTAAAAAAAAGGATTACAACATAAACTAACAGACATAAGTCTAGCTATTCCTGAAGGGAACAGAGCATAAATGTTCAGAGGATTATTAGCTGAGGTCTAACTTTTCTCTCAGTCTCTCTCTCCCCCTTTCTTTGAAATTTGATTGCAAAGGTGCGTAATTTGAATTTCTGATTCAAATCAAAGAAGATGTGTGAAAGACAGAAAATAGAGGACCTAAAAATAAGGAAGACCTTTGGGCCCTTTAGTTTCCTCACAGAATGGCCACACTAATACAAAAGGAGAAGAAAGTACCTTAAGCTGTAAATTTTCATGGAACCAACTTTCTGCTCCAGGTTCTACCGACTCAGTCCCTCTTTTTGCTAAAGCAGCTGTCGGCCTGCATTGTCTGCTCAGAGAGGTCACTCTGAAGCTGGAAGGCTGCTACTTATGTGGTAAAGTCTGGATGTCTCGGTGGTTCATCTGCTTAGATTCAGAACCGAAACATAATCTTGTTGAAACACCTCGGTTTTGTCTCTGCTGCAAGTGCATAAAGGCAAAACAAAACAATGCTTGCTGAGACTTTGAAAATTAAATGGTGAGCAAAACCAATTATACAACATAATCTTAAAACAAGGTAACAGACTGGTCTTTTGATTCCCATCAGGCTTCTTCTTGGTTCTGTGAGTATCTTAGTCTGTCCAGTACCCTACCCTGAGTCAGGATCAGACAACTGACTGGAGTTGCACCGTGTGACATCATCTTCTAAGGAAAAAAACAGAACAATGCATTAATTTCAAAAACTAACGTAACTCTAACCAAGCAGAATAAGATTATTCACTTTAAGAAATACATTGACGTATGTTTACAGGCATTTAAACAAGCTGTTTTTTAATTAGCAGACTTCAAAATCACTACAGGCTTTGAAGGAACATCATCTGTGGAATAAAAGATTATTTTAGTTAAATTGAAAGCCAAGATGGAAGACATCTTCAGGAGTCTTGTTCAGGGAGGAGTGAAAATTATTATTATGATATGTGTGTAAGGGCTATGTGGAGATCATTCTCACGTGCTGACAGAAGATGCAGCATGGTGATTACTGTTTCTGTCCTGTTGGTTGCAGAACCATTAAAGTATAAATACTGTAACTTTCACATAAGTGGATGGAATTATTAATGAATGATGATTAATGGCCAGCAGCTCTCTTATTTCCTTTTATGTTTTCTATCAGCTGTCCATCTGGTTTGCTCAACTTTTTCTTTGGCTGTCACAATTTCTTTCAAATAACAAACAGCGAAAAAGTCGAAAAAAGTGTTTTCATGGCATGTTACAACATGCCAGTCTATTAATTTGGAGCTTTATTTAAATGAGGCAATGCAAACTGAAATATAATTTTAAAAACTTTAGTTTTTTTGTAATAATAGGTTAAACAAACCTTGTTTGTTCAGCCCAAGTTTTGTTTCTCTGAACTCTAATCCTGGCTGCATAATTTTTGTCATTTTGTGGGTCATTGCATGCTATGGACCCTGATAGGATTAAAGCCTGCTAAAGTTTTAATTTTAACTAGGTTAAGTTACATTCCAAACACTTTAAATAAACACAAATGTTTTAAAAATATATCCTGTAGAGGTAATGTCCAGTCTATACACATAATGCATGTAGAGTAATCGGTCCTAACTGCTCATGTTCTCATCACTGATGGTGTGTGCTCAGTGGTCCTTGTTTGTGTCATGTGGGATTTAGTTCCAACCTTGTTCATAATCCACTGAGTTAAAGTTAAGAAGGTTAATTAGGAAGAAGGAATACATGAAGGGGAAAAGGGGAAAGTGGGAACTCATACAGAAGACATAATTATGGTGGAAGTGAGAAAGATATCATCCAAGGGTCCAGAAAATTGGATTAGATAAAAAAAATGCAAGGAAAAGATAAAAAGTAGCCTCAAGTTTATTTACATACTTTGCAGAATAATGAATTTACACACAGATGACTTGCTCGCCCTTCTGGTTTGTCCGTAAACCATGTCGATGTTGACAACATAAAAATCAGAGAACTATTTGTTGAAAAAAGGAACTGAGGGCTAACTTGTGCAAAATTTTAGTCCATGGTGGGGTTAGATGAAAAGGATGCCTCATGATATTTCAGACTCTCGCTGGTTAATTCCACAGGCTGACACAAAATCGATCAGACAAGGAGGGCTTCAAAGAGAGGACTGCAGTAATGAAAACAAGATTACCAAAGGGATTACTTTTGATCTATTCTGGCAGAACAGTGTATCAGCTCCTCTACATGTGAGTTACTGAAGGCAAATTATGATATTCTCGATTCCACACAAAGTCAAAGTTAAACATTATTTAGTCTCCATCGATGCCAACCTTTTGGCTTTACTGTAAAGTACATACCCCCGAGTGTTACTGTAAGGTCCAACTAATCTAAAAATAATATTAATGTGGTTGAATGTCTTCATGTGGTTTAAAGGAGCAGTAAGTATGTGCTCAGTCTTACACACATGGCGAGAAGAGAGCTCAGGAACAGATGGAGAGAGTTTTGTGAAACAGACTTCATGTTTAATAACAGCAACAAACATCAGGAATGATTGTCATATGTTTTATGTAGTGTAAGGGAACTCCAGGATGGGACATTTCCTTCTCTCTGGTCATCCACAGTGTCACCTCCAGTATACTGGGTAGCAGCAGAAGATGCTGAAGTGTTGCTAGAGACCTGTTTGAGTTCAAGAAACATCTCTGAAGAGTCTTCTTTCCTTCTAGCTGACAGGTTTAAAATGTGGAATCAATATTTTAGGACAAGTTGAAGCTGAAGGTGAAACTCTATTTGCAGATGTGATTCCAACTTGATTGATATTTAAATCTTCATGCTATAACACTATTGCTATGAACATGTTAATGTTTGAATGTGCTTTCGTTTTGATGGGTTAAAGATTGGAGGATTTTTCCCTGATCTTGTGTGAAAAACATAGTTAGGATTTGACAAGAATAGATGACCTGGACCTCCAACTTCAACCATTGTATAATACAGATAACCCGTATGGTGGTGTCTACTGATTGCTTTGGCATCCCTGATGTGGAATGGAAACATCAAACATCACAAAAAGGGATTTTTACAGTTCATAAGCAAGAGACATCAGTCAGAGCTCCAAACACCAGCTGGCAGCCTTCCTGATCAGTCGCTCTCGTAAGACTGTTGCAAAATTGCAGTTTGACTTTCTTTGCCTTGCGGTCCAATATGGGGAGATTTTGCCGAAGCAACCCACCCTTTCACTGATAGTCGCCATAACACAAGTCCTGCCTGAAGTGTCGAACCCGCGCTAAGGGAGACAACCTGTGGCTGGCTCTCTGTAAAGCAGTCGTCCAAGGCAAAATCAAAAAAACTTCTGGTGGGC
Source organism: Crenichthys baileyi (assembly GCA_036173005.1). Classification (NCBI taxonomy): domain Eukaryota; kingdom Metazoa; phylum Chordata; class Actinopteri; order Cyprinodontiformes; family Goodeidae; genus Crenichthys; species Crenichthys baileyi. The sequence goes on from JAHHUM010002911.1 coordinate 66,008, forward strand.
GTGGTGCTGGTGGTGTAGGGGTTAAGCGCACAACCATGTGCAGAGGCTATAGTCCTCGCTGCGGCTGTCCCGGGTTTGAGTCCTGGACCCAGTGACCTTTGCCGAATGTCTCCCCCCATCTCTTTGCCCCTCTTTCCTGTCTACCTACTATTGAAAAATGAAAAATAAAGGCCTCTAGTGCCGCAAAAAAAAACAACTTTCTGGCAATATTTCCCAGCCTGGGATGAAATGGAACATCCTCTTTCATCCTGCCTTCTGGCCCCCATACTGTTGAGAGATATTTATTTCAAACAAAAACTACTGTTGATTTTTTTCTCATCTGCTTTGGAGAGCATGTTTCTGTCTTTGGTGGAGTATTAATAAGAGCACTAAGATAGAATAAACTCATTTGAAATGTATAATTGATTGGTCAATGAGAAAGGGAAAGAATACACATCAGCTGGACAATGAGTTTGTTTAATTAAAGGTGGACTATAAGAGATTGATTCTCCTATATATTATATGGTGTTATAATTTTAAATAGTGGTAAAAAAGGGATAAAATACATAGGTCTTTTTTACAAAGTGAAAATACTCTATTTTTGTCTTTATTTTTGCCCCACACTTACCAGAAAAACCACCAAAAAAGGGGTTTAAAACCCCTTTAAAATAAATGAAAATTTTGACCCATTTAAGTATCTCACACTAAAAAATTTAAAGGAAAAAGGCCCTTTTTTGCATAATCCCTGTAAATCGTCCAGAGTCCTGGGTCCTCTCTGATCTCTTCTCTTCAGCTCATCCCACAGGTTTTCTAAATGATCCAGATCAGGAGACTGAGATGACTGTGGAAGAAGGAGGATTTTGTGTCTAGCAAACGATTTGTGTTGATTTGGGTATATGTGTTGCCCTGTGGTGACCCATTTTCAGTTTTCTGGTCAAGGTTTAAAAATTTTACCGCTAAACGAGTTGATAATGTTATATACTCTAAGGCGGTTTTGTACATAAAAAAGAACAGTTTCCCTAAGCTATGAGTCCCAAGGGCTTTGCCACCCTGTATTTGCCCCCAAAAAGTTAAAAGGGGGAAAAACCCGACAGAAATATCTACACAAAAATCCATGCCTGTGGATGAGCCTTAGCACTCCCGTCTTGACCATAAAATCATTGCTTTCTTTCTTCTGTTTGTTATCAGTAAATATAGATGCAAATGTTTTGGCAGGTAACCAGATGTAATGGCCTCTGTTTTAGATTATATGTGTACCACAGGCAAACAGAAAGTCATGGATTTAAAACTTTCTAAAAACTTTGATCAGCTTAAAAACGTACTTAAACAAATATTTCTGTTAAATGTATAAGAATTGTTAGGATTTGACAATAATTATGCGCTCCTTGATTTTGTATGCAATGAAGGCAATCAATTTAAGATTGGATTTCTCTTAAACATGTAGAGTGAAACTGCAAAAGTCAGTTCTTAACTGATTATTCCAATCAAAAGTTGAACCTTTAAAGAGTGAAGGGTTTGTGTAAGGGTCCTGTTGAAACAGATGAAGAAGCAGTCAGACACAGGCAGCATTTATAAATCTTATTATTGAACAATAGTCACAATACAACATCAACAATGCCTTGCTAGTGACAGGTTCTAATAATCCCAATATATTGTATAGTTACTTTGTAATACATTATTGAGAGGCACTTCCAGTAAGTCTGGCAATAGAGGAGCTACAGTATTGTGTCTAAATTACAAAACAGTAAAAATAAATATTATTTCTAAAAGTTTTTTTTCTTTGTCGTAATATACTTTTGAATATGTACAGTATATATTTTTATACAAAGTCAAACAAAAACAAGAAATAAAATGTTATATTTTCCTTAAATACTGGTGAATCACCCCACGTTTTCCCCATCCTTTTAGGGATTGCTACATGAGCAAGGGAAGGGCACTGGGGCCCGAAAATAAAAAAAAAGAAAATGAGAGTGAAGCATTTGCATTTGATTAAAAAGATTAAAAAATTTTACCAGGCCCTTTTCTTATTTTACAGAGGGGAAAAAAAACATTTTGGGGGGGCTTGGACAATTTTTTGGAAAAAAACCCTAAAACAAAAGGGGAGCTTAGAGACCCAGATGTGAAAAACCCAGCAAAAAGCCACAAACTCAAAAAAAAAAAAAAAAAAAAGTTTTTTTTTTTATGATGGCTTCATTTTTTGTGAAAGGAAATTGGTGAGTTTGTTTCTACCAAAACCCCGACCGAGAGAGGAAGAATAAATTAATCAAAGGTACAAACACTTTAAGCGTTGGTACGTCAGACCGTTTTCTTTCACTTTAATTTCTGTTTACATATAAAAAAGGGAAATGGGATAAAATGATGCATATCCCAAAATTTTGGGCAAAAAAAATCCCCCCCCCCCCCCAAAAAAAAAAAAAAAAAAAAAACATGCTTTGTTTAGGGCTCATTTTGTGCAAATCAACAAAAGCTGCAAAGCTCAAAAGTATTTCTTTGGTTTGCACAAGTAAGTCTGGTTGCAGCAATCCCCTTTTCCATATTTAAGAGATACTTAAAAGAAAGAACTCGATGAAATGAAATTGTTTGCCTCTCACTATAGACTCTGTTGTTTTTCTTTGTTTTGGCAAAGTTGTAGCAGAACAAAGAAAAACAAGTTATTAATGCCATAATGTAGGACTCAGATGACTAAATTAAAAAAAATAAAAATAAAATAAAAAAACAGAAAGTATAGAGAAGGTAGAACTGCTAACCAGAATAGCCATAAATGCGAACAAAACCTAGTTGTTATGGGGTAGTAAAATCATCAAATTATCTCTGTACTTCAAAGTTTTAAAGAGAAACAAAGGGCTGCAAAGGTAAAAGCTTTGAAGCTATTTTTTCAGCAGTGCATTATTGAATTTGTATTAAGAATATTCTTCACTCACGAGGTTTAATGATATGTTATGCTTAAATGGCATTTATCATCATGTTTAGAACCAGAAAATCTAACAGTTTTTTTTGACACAAATCAGCTTTCAGAGACATGACTTTGTAAACCAGTGATGACGTGCTGTATGTGAAAGCAGAGCTTTATCCAAAATATCTGTTGTATTGGAAAAGCAGGTGAAGTTTGTAAAAGTAATCTAAGGAAGGGGGTGAATTTCTCCCTCACCAACTAAACACAGTCTCTCTGTTCAATACAAACTCATCCCAGGATTAAGAAACAATTGGATGCTGAGGGACAAATACACATCACAGTTCATGCCATGGCTGCTACAAATTGCTCTAATGGAGTATGCAACCAGATAACTGTGGTGACCAGTGGTGTTATCTGTGAGCACAAAAAAAAAATCTCAGGAGGGAAAATTTGTTATTTTACAGCAGTTTCTCTTTGTTATTTGGCCTCTGGCAGTACCAAACGGGCTGAAATCAGCTGATCCTGTTCAATTTAATCAATAACTGCTCTTTCTGCAGGGTTTTACTGACTGTTGCAACAATCCTTTTCTGTGTCCAATCCAAATGTGTCCAAGCCAAACAACTAAGCTTACAGCATTAGCTTAACCTGACCTAGGGCCAAACAACGTGTTTAAAGAAAACCAAATGAACCGACTTTAAGGGGCCTGTCACTGAAATGATATTTGACAGCAGCACTACTTTAGTCCAGTTAGACCTTCACACATTAAACACTGAGTGATAAGTAGAAAAGTGAGACTTTCAGCTGCTTCCATTCACTGCTGCTATGTTTTACACAAACACTGCATGGCTTGCTAATTTAAAGTGCTCTGGTGACACAGTTGATTGTGCTGTTTCATCCCCATGCTGGTCAGAACAGACTGACTGTCCGCCACAATGCTGAGCAGAACCAGAGCAAAAATTAAATCTGCCCACATAATGCTAGGATTGTAATTTCTGAAAACACAAATTTTGTCACAAGCAGTTTTTTTTTTTTACCACTGTGTTTGAATTACAAGCAAACAGAGCTTTGAAGGGTGCTGGTTTGTTTAGTCTCCAAACTGCTGCTATCAGTAAGTATTCCCTCTCCGGCTTCCTCTTCCTTACTGGACAAACTGCCAAATGAAACTTTCCTATGAGACTTTGCTATTACTACTTTGGTATTGGCTAGTAATTGTGTTATGCACATATGCCTGTGTTTGGTGTTTCTTATGTAACGCCATCACTCATTAGCAACTTCCAGCTGCTTTCTTAGCTTTGCATGGGATTTTATCCTGCATCAGTTTGCCTCAGAAGTCAGAACACTGATCTGCGAATGAAGTGCAAGTTGACCCTGTCCTAGTTAGAAGTCTCAAGACCAGTGTGATGTGCAAATTGCTGATTTGAAAGCTTTCTCTTTTTCAAGTGTTTTTTTTTTATATATTTCTTGACTTTGAACATCAGAATAATATAATTATTGTATAGTGATATTAAGCAAATCTCCTAATATCTGGATGAAGTTATTCTACCAGAATATTGCACTGCACCAAGATGTCATGCAGTGTTATGGTCTTCACCTATCTTAATCATATGGCTGATCTGTGTATGTAATACAAAAAGTTTGTTAAATGTAAGTTCTGCTTAACTAATTATTTTTGGAAAACGCCTTAAAAACTTTCAAGAAAATACTTTTTTTCTAATGGAATAATCTAAAGAGTTTTAAACAAAATTTTCCTAATTAATTTCCTACTATAAGAAATATTTCATTTGTATTACAATTTCTCAGGGATTTTCTACAAACATTTAAATAATGCATTATCTTATTCAGTGTGTTTAGCTCTCATGTTACAGAAAAAGAAGATAAAAATGTTGAAAATGTTTGATAAGTCTATTCAAGATATTCACTCATTTGCGTAATGTTTGGATACCCTTTATTTCCCTTTAGTTCTTTATCAAATGGGCGTTTAACTAAGTTAAATGGTTATGAAACATTGATTTAGCGCGGATTTAACAATTCTCAAGCTCATGGGGTCGGAAATAAATAGGGCAGAAAACGAGTTTGTTTCAAAATAGTAAATAAAAACGAGAATTTGTATAGTCTGCTTTTTAAACTGTTAATGATTATAAACAATATGTAGTTAAAAAGTAAAAACATTGCAATCATTTGGAAATTTTACTTCTCATTTAAAAAATATGCAAACAAGTCTTAACTTTTTTTAGGTTTCCTAAAAATGTAGACACACTAAGTAACAAAAGTTTTTCTTTAACTGTACTTTTACATTATCAACTGGCTGCAAATTAGGTGTAATTTCTGCCCGTTTATTATACTTGTTACCCAGAGGACTCTACTAGGTGGCACATCAGAATGGGTAAAAAGGAGGACAATAGGATGAACAATACCAATAGCAATGCATGTCAATAACAACAAATTTCTCTCCATTTCATGCGTTTAAAAAAATAGAAGATACAAAAAACATTATATAGCACTATGTACGCCTCTGGTTTTATAAGCTGCATGTAAATAGCGTATTACTGCAACTTTCACTGCATCTCAGCCAAACTGAATCCAAACATGGGCTAGCCAAGAACTTCTGACTTGTAATTTTGACATTTATGTTTTTCTGATTTGAAAAACAAACATACCATTAGCCATAATTTGATGTTTTTTGTGCAGCTGATTTGAAAACTTGTCTTTAAAATATTCTAGCATTTATATCCACAGTACTGTGAAGAAGTTATTGCCCTTTTAGATTTATTCTGTTTTTGCTTTCTTTTACACTTAGGTGTTAGAACATTATACAAGTTTTCATGTTAGACAAAGATAAGATGAGTAAAAGTAAAAACCAGTTTTCAAAATATGATTTCACTCATTGGGGAAAAAAGATTTTCAAACCAACCTGGCCCTATCAGAAAGAATCATAATCTCCCTTGTATATGAATTAACTTTGATTAATCTTGTTTTTTTGGCTCAATCTTACTAGCTACTCCAAGGCATGATTACTGCTAGACCCGCAAAATCAAGAAAATCCTTAAATAGAACCTGTCTAAAGACATGAAGTAGGCTAAAAAATCTCAAAAAGCCATATATTATGCTTTGTTGGCTATCAATCTGGAAAGGGTTACAAAGACAAGACTTTGGGACTTCAGGGCATTATCTACAAATTCAGAAAACATTGTGGTTTGCTACAGAAGTTACTCCAAGAAGACGACCCAAAAGTGGAATATTCTGGTGTTAGTATGATGGATGACTAACTTATTGAACCATGAATCCTGCTTTCTACCCAAAAATATTTCAAGTGAATCTTTGGCCATTGGATCTTGACCTTATGGTTAAGCAAACTTGGGTAATCTAGCAGTACGATTGTTTGAAGCACACCACATGTCCACCTCTGAATGCCTAAAAGAAAAAAAAAGAAGATTTTGGAGTGCTAAAGTAAAAGTCTGGACTTAAACCCAAGTGAAATGCTGCTGCATGACCTTTAAACATGCCTTTTGTGCTTGAAAACTGTCAAATGTGGCTGAATATCAAGTTTTTGAAAACTTTTAAAGGCAATTGTTGCCATGGTGGCACAAGTAATTGGTGGGTTTAGGGGGCAATTTCTTTTTCACACAGGACCAGGTTGGTTTGACTTATCATCATTAATCAAATCATCAGTTGAAAACAGCATTTTGTATTTACACTGCTTATCTCTATCTGAAAATGATGATCTAAAACATTTGTGACAAAAAGCAGAATAAATGTGTAAGAGGACAAATTCTTTTTCAAAGTCCTTTGTAGTTGAATTAGTAAGTACAAATCCAGTCAAAATTGCCTCTTCTCTTCTATTGCTGCTTCAAAACACTGATTCACACATTTAATTTTCTGAGGACTTGTACAAGCAGAGCTCCAAACAGAGGCAGAATTAGTTTTACCAGACAGAAATCAAGTTCAAAAGGTTCCTCTCTGTAAGGAGCCACAGCTGCAGAAATCATTTATGTTTGACGGAATCTTCATCTGCATTTCAAGGCAATGCGAAGACAAACCCCTGAAGCATTAGTTCAGGAAGGTATTTCAGATCCAGATGGTTGTTTTTATTAAGATATTTAAAAAGATTCACATTTTATTTATAATTTTCTTTTTAACTTTGCCAATTATCTCTTTTGACCTGGATTTCCTGTCAGATTAACATGTTTATGTGGTCTCAAAAGCAGCTCCTTCTTTGAACGTCTAGCAGGCTTCTATAAAAACAATTCACATCTAAGCCTTTCGACTTAAATGTAAACAAGAACAATAAGCAGATGGTTTGATTAACTCTGGCTTCCTAATTTATAGCATAACAAACAAACTGAAGTAATGCAATCCGTTAGTGAGCAAAGCCAAGGAACAGTCAAGGGTATTATGTTGCACTGTTTAGCCCTCCAATGCAACAATGGGCATTTTGATAACAGTGCAGTTAATACAGCTAAATATTTATACAGCATTACAACAGTATTAGAAAACAGTAATTGATTGAAGAAAATGTGTCAAAGCAAACATGCTTGTTTAACAAACTGCATAAGTCTCCCTTTTCATCCAGGGTATTGGAAAAATGTTAGCCTGGTTGCTTAAAGAGCATATATAGTGTATGTCAGGTAGTTATTACTGATCAATCATTACCCGGCAACTCACATGCTACATTAGAGCTATAGGGGCTCAATCAGTCAATAATCACGGTTATTACCTGTCATCTTGCTCCTCAGCTTATCATACAGTCGAAAACTCCCTGCTGTTTGATTGTTTTAGACAGCTAGCACCATTGCTCTTAAACTCACAGGCTACGTTATTAGGTACACCATATTAGTACTGGGTTGAACCCCCTTTTGCCTATAAAACTGCCTTGAATGTGACATAGATTAAACAAAGTTGCTGCTCATCCATGATGCTAATGTCCCAGTCCACCGCATTCAAAGGTGTTCTGCTGGATGGAAATCTGGTGAATGGAGAGGCCTCTGGAGTACAGTGAACTTAATGTTATTTCAAGAAACCAATTTGAGATTATTTGAGTTTTGGGACATGGTCGATTATCCTGCTGGAAGTAGCCATTAGAAGATGGGTATGCTGTGGTATTTTCCCTCACACCATTAGACTACCAGCAGCCTGAACCGCTGATCCAAGGCAGGATGGATCTATGCCTTGAGGTTGTTTATGCCAAAATCTGACCCTTCCATCTGAATATACCTGCTGAGAGTGAGACTCGTCAGACCAGGCAACATTTTTCCAGTCTGTTATTGTTACATTTTAGTGAGCCTGTGTGTAGCCTCAGTTTTCTGTTTTTAACTTATAGGAGTGGCACCATGTGTGGTGTCCTGCTACTGTCGCCTGTCCGCTATAAGGTTCAGCAGGATGTGCATTCAGAGATGGTATTCCACATACCTTGGTTATAATGATGGATTGTTTGAGATACTGTTGTCTTTCAATCATCTCAAATCAGTTTGCCCATTTTCCTCTGACCTTTGACATCAACAAGGCCTTGTCACTCACACAACGACCACCCCCTGGATAGTTTCTCTTTTTCAGACCATTCTCTGTAAACCTGATAGATGCTTGTCTCTAAAAATGCCAGTAGATCAGCAGTTTCTTAAATACTCAACCACGTCCCATTCAAAGTCCCTTAATTCCCTTTCATCACCATTCTCATGCCCAGTTTGAACACCAGCAAGTCTTCACAGTGTTTGATGCCTAAATGTAATTGCCTGATTTATTCTAAGCCTTATCAAGCAGTTAATCAGAAGTACCTCATTAAGTGTCTGATGAGTGTATATCTGCTTTGCGTGTATTAGAGACAGCTACAACTCTCACACAGTGCCAATGAAGTCTTTCAGCTGTGAAAATGAAGCTACCTGTTGCTGATGTGAGTAAAGACACTAAGTAGCCTCAAACCTCCCCCGATGCTTTGCTGATGTCAGTTTAAATACGCAGCAATGCATGTCTGCATAATGACTGGGAAACACATATCACCACATGGTTTTGATTTGAATTCAAACTGGCTCCTCTTCAAAGAGCTGCATTAGGAAGAATCTGCTAAAATATGAAAGCTATCGAGACCCTGCTGACCATTCGTGGAAAGCTACATGTGATGCTAAAAGGCTCCTGTCCCTTCTCTCATTTCTCCTCTGTTTTCTTACAAAGCCTCATTACTTGGGGCTGTTCTTCATGTTCACGCTGTCCTCCATCACCACCAATCAGAATCTCTGAAGACATCAAAGGAGAGCATGAACACCACCTGTCAGGACATATGTTGTGTTATAGTTACACTCAAATGCTGAGTTCATAGTGTTGGGACAGAAACATCATTCTTTAAATTACCTCTATTTTGGTCACAGGATAAACTAAAAGGGTAAAATTATGCTGTATAATAATGTTAATGTTAATAGGTTTTCTGATGACTTTTGTTCACACTAGAAAACAAGTTTGTTCACTTAATATAACATTTGGCTTTTACATGCTCAGTACCTGATAGCTACTTTTTCCAGGTAATGCAACCTCAATATTCATGTTTTGACCAAGCGATACTTTATACAGTGTTATATTCTGAGAATAAACTCAACTGTTTGTTAATAAACATTTTATTACTTGGTTTGTTACTATTAGTATTACTTTTAGTGGGCAAATGTTTCTAGTATTTATGGCATTAATTAACTGAATTAAAAAGTTAAACAATTTTTTTAAATAAATGGTTCTAAAATGCGTGAGTAATGCATGGGGGTTCTACTTGCCGAAGAGGCAATTTGACCTGGAGCTATTGGTGACCTGTCCAGAAGATGCCCTGCTGGCCGCTACAGATAGGCCACACACCCCCTGCAACCCTGCAAAGATCAAATGTTTAGAGAAACTGGAGTTATCAATATATATAATACATTTTATCCAAATATTACTTGTCTAGTAATATTTAATCGGTTTTCAATTATTAATTTTAGCCATTCTTGGGGGTTAAAACTTAACCCAGTATGCTGTATAAAATTAATTGGTCAACCGTGTTGTGTGAAATCAACTTAAGACCATTAAGACTAATAGCAAAATAATGGTAAATAGGATGTTTATAAACCAGCAGTTTTTAGAGTGTAAGGTTTAAGCTGAGGAACCTTCACCTACAGGATCAGTGTCAACCTCGAATAAAAATGTGAGTCTCTGTGTTATTTAAAGTGCTTACACCTCTTATTCTGCTTTTTCTCCATGCTACTATTAAGAACTGGCTACATACACATGCTACTTAAATTCCCCGTACCTCTTTATTATAAAAAAGGCTTGATTACCCTTGTCCTAAACGTGACATATAAACAGTTTCCTGTTGCTGCACGGCGCCCCCTGGACGCCGACAGGTGATTTGCTGTGACTCAGCACTAGCCTGGTCCACTGCAGCAGATTACTTTACATTCTCAGAGATTTCACCAAACTGCCAACATTGAAGCTTCCTGCCATGTTGTACAAATCTCGCCCAGCTTTTCTGGATATTTAGAGGACATAAAAGCAAACAAATAAAAGAAGAAGCAGAGAGAAATACAAGGACAAGGACATTGGTAGTCCTTTTGTGATTCTAAATCTGCCTTCCTGAGTTGTTCAGCCTGAAAACACGTTGGTGTCTGTGTGGACTGAATGACTAAAAACAAAAAAAAACAGGGATAAAATTGATGCTCAAATTGGACACGGACGAAACTTTGTTTAGCAAGATTTTCCAAGAATAATGCTTTGGAGCAACAAGGTCCTTTGTCAAATATCTTCTCTGTTTCGAGAGTGGAATGTGAGTGTGACTGTGTGAAACTTGTGTGGTCCTCTGTTTTTTTTTATACAATACCATTGGCTCTTTCTTCAGTCTCCTTTAATCCACATGACTGTAGACAGCTTTTTCCCTGACTTTCATCCCATTGTCCTGAAGAAGGCGCTTGCTGCACACCTTCAGCCATTTGGGTTGGTTACATAGAGTGTTGATAAAATGAGAGATGCAGGAAGAGCGTTTGTTGCCCCATTAGTGCACAAGGGACAGCCTGGGTGAGGACAGGGCTCCAGATCCAGAGTAAAACAGCTGCTAAAGTAAAAAACAAACTTAGTCCGTTATTTGTAATTACCACTCTGTTTCTTCTTTTCTTCTTCTTTTGAACATCTCCTAATCAGATATACTGGTCATCATGCGTCTTCCCAGTCCTCTACCCTGTTTTTGTTAGGCACATTTTACCCAAAAACATCTTCTACAGTGTTGTGTCAAAGTGATGTGCTGGCTACAATACAAAGAGTTAGGTTAGGAAAGAAACAAACGTTTCAAAGAATGGTCAAGATTCCTGGTTTAAGAGGAGGTTCAAGTTCATGATCTCATTCTGGAACTTCCTCTTTTTCTCCTGAGGTCTCTGATTGTGGAAGGACTTCCTCTTCCTCCGCTGCTGTTGGCTCTTCACCTTCATTCAGGTCATCGGCTGACTCGTCCTCTTTGCTTGCTGGCTCCTCCTCTTCCTCGCGGATTGCTGTGATTGAATCCACAGGGTTCCCTAAGCAGTTTGCCTTTTCTTCTTGGGTCTCTGAGGCTTCAGCTGCAATTACACGTTTCCACATTTCATGGTTTTCCAGAAGATGCTGTGTGATCTGACAAAAAACCTTCCGTCTTTTCAGCTTTTTGGTTTCCTGTCGCTCTGTAGAAACAAAAGGAAAAAAAAAAACTGTTAGACAAGCGATTGAGGAGAAATTAAGATTTACATACAATGTAAAAAAGTACTCAGAAATTTTTTTCCCACTATCTTAAAATGACATTAACATAAAATCAGATTAAACTTTTCTTGTCAGGTCAGTTAAGATCACAAGGATATCTCTATTTGCTTAATGTCAGAAAAATGAGAGAGAAAGAGCTTTTTTTTCAAGATTTTTATTATTTTCTTTGAGTCAGAGGTTTACACAAACTAAAATTAGTATGCCTTTAAATAATTTGAGAAAGCCCAGACAATGATATTATTGCTTATTAGGCCTCTGATAGTTTGCCCTGCGGTGGACTGGCGACCTGTCCAGGGTGTACCCTGCCTCTCGCCCATAGACTGCTGGAGATGGGCACCAGCTCCACCGTGACCCACTATGGGATCAGCGGTATAGAAGATGAATGAATGAATGAATGAAGGCATCTGATAGGTTAATGTGCAACATTTTGAAGTAAATAGAGACACACATCTAGATTAATTTTAAGGCAACGTCTCAAACACACGGTTTCATGGGAAAATCAAAATAAATATGCCATGAAATCAGGAGGAAAATTGTGCAATTCCCCAAGTCTGTTTTATGCTTTGATATAATTTTGAGATGCTTAAGGTGCCATTTTCATCTGTTCAAAGAATTATACACTGTAATAACCATAGGAATTTCCAGCCATCATACTGTTTGGAAACATATGGGTTCTGATATCCTAGAGATGAACAGGTGTCATTGCAAAATGTGTGCATCAAACACCAAACAAAAGCAAAACACCTTGTGAAGATGGAGTCTAAAGCTGGCAAGAGAATGTCATTATTCACAATGAAACAGATTCTGCACCAGTATGGCATGAAGGACCACTCATGAGCTTAGGGGCAAATACCTTTATTTTTGGAGACATATTAATATGGTAAGATAAAACTTAAACTGAAATGTTACCAATGATGACCATCATAACTTTTGGAAAAAAAAGAGCAAGCTTGCGAGCCAGAGACCACCATCCCTACTGTAAAGTACGGGGGTGGCAGCATCATGCTGTGTGGCTGTTTTGCTATAGAAAGGACTGGTGCATTTTTTAACAAAGATGGCATCATGAGGAAAGAACATTATGGAGAAATACTGAAACATCTTAAGACATTAGTCAGGAAGTTAAAGCTTCTGCAGAAATGGTTCTTCGAAATAGAAAATGACCCTAATTTAGCACACTGCTATAAATTAGTTACAAAATGGCATAATATATATGAGGCCATTCTGATGCGAAGCCATAACTGTACACTTTAGCGGTAGCACAGTTGTTTCTTGCTAACACAAGAAATATAAAACATCTGCACCCTTGTTTATTGCAATCAATGTGAAATTTAGGTGGAGAGGGTAATTTCAGCTGGAATTTTGATATGACTGAAATAAACTCAGCTGATCATTGTATATCAGACGAAAAATACAGTGAAAATTTAGATTTTATTAAAAACGTAAACGTTTTCTATAATAAAACTTTTTTGCAACTAAATAATATGCACATAGATCAATCTAGATAATTATCTCAAAACAAAGTTAACTTTCATCACAAAAACTGACACCAAAGCTTCCCCCTTTAAGTGTAGATGTGAGATTAACTTGGGGTTGGTGTACATAGCTAAACATTTCTGGTTTGTTGAAAATTGAAAGCTTTTAATTTGTGCATTTTGTCTTGGTCAATGTTTTGTCTTAGTTTAATACCTATATTTTCTCAGAAGTTTCATTACATTTAAGTTGTCCTCTATATATATATTTAGCATTTGCAAACAACACATTAAAACCCAGTTATTGCTGTGCTTTTGACTGATTATAAGGAGTCATGGATCAGAACCCATGCTACAGTGGTCAAATTACCTCCATGCTGTAGGCAACTTGTTGATCATAGTTTCTACAGAGCAACCAAACTCAGAGTTATTCTGGTTATCTTTACTGCACCTTTCAGCAATGATTTCCTGCAATTTAATAATTAGGAGGCAGACATACGGGAGGCATCGGAACCTGTTGAGGCCTCCTCATCCGCTGTGTCCTCCTCTTCTGTATCTTGTCCTTCCTTGTCCGCATCCAGCTCAACCGCCTCTTCAGACGGGTCCACCCAGCGCCCCGGCATAAGAGCAGCAGAGTCGTAGGAGGTGCACAGTGGTCCCACTATGTGGGAGATGAAAGACTGCTGCAGTTTGGCGAGCTGGGGGGCAGACCGGTCCATGAATGGGCTGATAGGAAGGCCTAAAGTTGCCTCTTCATCACCCTGGAGGGATGTACAAAATGGTAAATATGTAAAAGGGAGAGAAAAGATAAAATATACAGGCAATGGAATATTAAAGATTTACATGTTATTTAATAATAGTACTCAGAGTAAGCCAACATTTGAATTGGCTTAATTGACACAATTTAACAGTGATCATGAATATATCACACAGCATAGTCATGACAATCCATTTTCCTGTTTTCACATATGATCATCTTTTTAACTGCTTTAAATGATAAAGTGAAAAAAAATATTTTATGGCAAAACTTTTACTGACTGTGACCAGCTTTCATTTCAACTAAAAAAATAATTATAATAAAGGGTTTTCTTTATTTCACTAAAACAATGCTAGTAGTGCATAAATAGAAAGAAACACATTACATAAAGCACTGTCCACCCTTTCTTGCCAACCAATAATTTAAACATGTGCAGAAAGCCTTAAAATAAACAATTATTTTATTGCAGTATATAATAATATCACCCTTAATGATAAAAATAAATACAAACATAACTTAGGGTATGTTTATTTAGATCTTCATAAGTCAAGAAAAGCCAACAAAAAAATTCCTCACCAAAACTTACCCATACATAAAGTCAGAGTAATAAAAAGCTTAAAACAACTCGAAGTTGGAGGAACGAGGCTGAATGATCTATTAACTGGGTATTTATCTTGCCATCACACCACATATCATGAAGAGCGGTAAAAAACAGGATAAGGATCTTAGGGTCAGCAAGTCTCCAAAACAAAAATTATATGCTATCAACATGTCGATTGTTTGCTTGGGAGACATGCCAGGAAAAAATCTATTTCTGCCCTACCCTCAGACATTAACTCTACTGGAACCTTTACTGTGACCATGTGCTTTGATCAGATGATGGTAAATGGCCTGAACTTGTATAGCGGTTTATCAAGTCCCCAGAGACCCCAAAGCGCTTTACACTACAATCAGTCATTCACCCATTCATACACAAACTCACACATTCGCACACTGACAGTGGTAAGCCACAATGTAGCCACAGCTGCCTTGGGGCCACTGACAGAAGTGATACACAGGCACCACCAAGTCCTCTGACCACCATCAGCAGGCAAGGTCGTTGCCCAAGGACACAACAACTGAGACGGACAGAGCGGGGATTCGAACTGGAAACAGGTTACAGGAAAAACTCCTACCACCTGAGCCACGGCCGCCTGAGACTAAGACTGTGCTGTTTGACAACAAACACGCCAGCTGGTTCAAAGGGATCTATATGTCGCGAAGTATCTCATTAGGTATGGTGGGGGATCCATGAGGCTGTGGGGCTGTTTCTCTTCCAAAGGCACCAGCAACCTTGTTATAGTACATGGTATCATGAACTTTATGAAATAACTGGACTGTACCAGTTACATGAAAATGGGTTGTCGTTGTGTCTTTCAGAAACATAATAATCCAGAACATATGACCACATCAAAACAGAAATGGTTGACAAGACACAAAATCAACCTTCTTCTGTGGTCACCACAGTCCAAAGACCTAAATCCTATAGAAACCAGTCAAGTGAGCGGAAAGAATGAGGGTGTAAGACAGACTGTGACAAGAGGAATGATCAAATATCCATCTGTCTGTGTATACTCCAACCTTGTGCAATGTTAGAAGATAAACTGCTGCCCTACTGGCAAAGGGAGATATACAAAATATAAACAGTTGGGGTACCAATAACTGCAGCACTAGTGATTATGTTATTTCTTCTGTTGCATTAAACGATTGACTTATTGTAAGGATTTTTACATATCTTTACTAATGGTGCATAGAAAAGCTAAGGTTTTGGAGAGTAAAATATATAAAAAAAATAATTAAAATAGCTGTTCAGTCAAATGTGGGTAAGCTATCTGTGAAATACTATGCACTAAGCTGTCAAGCACTGAGAGTCCTTGATATACAGCCCCCGGGTACAGTCGCTGGAAAGTAGGTCAAGAAGACTACAAATAGAAAAAGATGACTTCAAAGTATTACTAATTTGTAGGTATAAGCCCCACAAATAAAACCGTCTGATTGACTGAGATTTGGTGCAGCCGTGACGACTCCGATCTGCACATTTGAGCCCACACAATTAAAACAAATGCAGACATAAATACTCTGCTGGAAATTCATCTGCCCCCATTTACTCTAGTTAACAGATTACTCATCCAGAAACATGATAGTTCATGAGTCCATACGTTGAGATGCTTCACACTCTTGCGTTTTCTAATTTTCCATTCACCAAGACAAATTAATGCGTATCTCATTTAGAAAAATTGCCTAGAACTTGCTCTGAAGCCTGAACTCTTGGAGCTGCTGTTCCTGTTTTGGTTTATGTAACAGAACCCAAAATAACAAAACGGGGAAAAAATGGTTGTTTTGCTCCTTCAGACAGTATGACAGCACAGGATTCTGCTTTTATGTTAGTCGGTCTGATGTTACTGCTTTCAAGCGGTACAAAAAGAGGACAGGGGGGGTTGGGGCACAAGGATTTCTATTTCCATGGCAACCCAAACCTGTATGGCGTCATTGTGGAGTACTGGTGAGTATTGTATATTTTGCATGTAGGTAGAATTAAAGCCTGCATCGTATAATCAGATATCAGTGGCGTTTAATATGTTAAAGATGCATACTGCAGGGTGTAAAATAAATGTGTGTGTTTACATCTCTGACAAACTTTGTGAATGTCTGTGATCTGTCTCAGTGACAGAGAATGAGAGCTGTCAGAGAGGCACATTTAGGTCATCCTCCCCCCTTGTAAAAACCCCAAAAAACCCAAATGCAGTCTCTCTTTTAAGATTTTCAAGATTAGAGCTCTGCTGAACTGTGGTTTTATGTTTCTGATATGCAATTTCCCTTTACTGTTAGTCAAAGGAATGCCTTTTAGAACATCTGCATGTTAAACATATACATTATTATTATTATACATTCAGTTATTTACATGTGGGAATAATATGGATAGAGTTACAAAAACAAACCTCCCTAAAATTTCCAAATCAGGACAGTTGCTGTGCAATAACACTATGCTTCCAGCTAATCAGATCATATCTTTAAGGTTCAAGTAGTTCGAGGACGGATTTGTTGCCAAGCATCTGCCTACATTAACAAATTCATGAAATAGAAAGTGTTCTGAATATTCGATTCCAGGCAGAGGTAGACACACGTAGTTGCACACAAAAGATCCTTAGTGGAGTGTCCTTAAGCACAAACAACCGTAAATCCCTGTAATACGCAGAGGTACATGTTTTCCACTTCTCCTTGAACCATGATCTCCCTCAGGAGAACCGCATGCGCAGAGAGAAATTATCTTTTGAGAGATGGGGAATTCAAAATATTGACTTTCTTATATATTCTTTCCTTTCCTTTATTGTAAACATCAGAAAATGTTAATGGCTGTTGCCTTCATGTTTCACTATACAGTGCAGTGAGAAACTAGTTTTCCCCCTTATGAATTTCCTCTCTTTTGCTTGTTTCTCACAATTAAATGTTCCAGATCTTCTGAGCAATCTGAGTAAATACAAAAAGCAGTTTTCAAATGGGGATTTCATTTACTAGGGGAAAAAAAGCTGTCGAAACCAACTTTGCTCTATCACAAATTGTGAATTCAATTTCAGTTTCCACACACAGGAGTGAATACTGCCAGACCTGTAGAACAAAGAAACCACTTAAATAGAACCTCTCTGACAACATGAAGTAGGCCAAAGATCTTAAGCAATACATCATGCTCCAATCTAAAGAAATTCAAGAACGTTTGAGAATCAAAGTGATTGGCATCTTTCAGACTGGAAAGGGTTATAAAGCCAATTCAAAGGCAATGAACCACAGTGAGAGCCATAATCCACAAACGAGAAAACATGGAAAAGTGAACCTAACCGGAAATGGCCGTCCTACAAGAATTACTGCAGACGCATATTGATGACTTATCCAGCAGGTTTCAAAAGAACCTAAAAACAACGTCTAAGGTACTGCAAGTCTCTCTTGCCTCAGTCAAGGTCAGTATTCATGATTCAACAACAAGAAAGAGAGACTGGGCATAATGGCAACCATAAGAGAGTTCAAAAGACTGCCAACCAAAACGAACACACAAGCCCATCTGACATTTGTCAAAAAGTGTCTTGATGATCCCTGAGACTATGATCAACTTTACAGAAAACTCTGGGTAGCAGCTTTAAATGTGCAATCACTGTGTTTCCTTTAATATGATTTTTCATGTGATTTAATCACTGTCTAACTATTTGGCTACAGATATTGTCATAACCTCACTTGTTCATAGAACTCATTGACAATCCCTTCTGTCCATTGCAGATGTAGCTCCTTATTCTTCAGAGGTCCATTGACATCAGCTAGCTTGATGCACATCTGGCACACCAGCAATCGGTCGTTGTCATTGGTCCAGTCAATGCCAGACACTCCTTCATCACCCACCTGGGGAGAAATGAGGGCAAAAGAAAATGTGTTGTCAATCACCCAAAGCCAGAAAGAGATATGTAATCTAGCTAATAAAGCTAATTATAAAGAAAATATTTTACCTTTGCATTAAATTCTGCGAGGAAGTCAAAGTGCTTTTTGAGGTCGGTGGCCAGGATTGCTTCAATGACGAGAAAGCGGAACCGCTTGAACTCCACGTGTTCAAGATTAGCCAGGAAGTTGAACTCGGGTCGAGACATAAAGAGGTTCCAAGCTGCTGCTGCGTGATGGTTTTCCAGTACCGACCTGTCGTTGTACAGAAGAGCCTACAGCAAAGGAAGAGAGAATAACATACAAATTAACACAGTGTTCATAAGTTTACATGGTTTATTACGTTATTATAGTATAATAAGCTTGACTATGAGTTAGCCATTTAAAAAATACATATTTAATTTATTGATGAGTAAAGTTTCTTCACATGATTTTTCTGCTTGTTGTTGGTTTGTATTTGCATTCTGTTTGTTATAAAGTAGTTACATAGGAATATCTACCTGATCATAGACAATGGTGACCTTAGATATTATTCTCTGATACTCTGTAGCAAGGCCAAATTACACAACCTTTTTTTATTTCACACAATCAAAACGTTAATGAACCCTTGAAATATGTGAAGCCTTAAGAAATACTAAACATCGAAAAACAAACGGACACAAAGTGAGCCTAACCTGAAAAAGTACCAATTTGACACCTTGATGAAATAAATACCTGATTTCATATCATATCAACATTTTTTGAGAAAAGGTAAAATTGATTTCTTTGTTAGTGGAGGAAAAGCTAGAAATTGGCTAGCTCTCCAGAAACATGTGTGCATAATAGTAAATAAAAGGACTGTTTGTTAAAGTCTGAGCCACTAAATCTGTAAAAATATAATTTAGCCAATGACCATTACCAATCACCTGATATTTTTATCATATGTTTCATCTTTAATTGTAGGGAAACATCTGCAAATATGTAAATTACACTGTCTTTCAGTGGGCAACTAGTATTTGAAAACACAATTTTTTACAGTCTTTCGTTCTTGAAAAAAATGAAAATTTTCAAGTCACGGTACAGTGAGAATCTCCTGCTTGATTCTCTTGCTCATGGATGGATGGATGGAATGATGGATGGATGAATGGATGGAAGGAAAAACAGATGGACAGTTGATACATAGATAAATGAATGGATGAACAGAGGAATGGATGGGTGGATATTAGACAAAGGAATAAAGAGATGGATGGAGATTTTTCCAGACTCCATAGGAAACTTGGAGATTAAAAAATGATTTGCTATAAAAGTTGGCTGTCTTGGCCTACTAATGTGTGCGTCGTATCGTCATAACTTTTAGCACAGCTCATGTTTTCCAAATAAAAGATACCTGACAGCTTGAGTTTTATCACACTCTGAGTAACTTCAACAGTTCAAAATAGTTATTTACTTGATCTTTGTCTTTTGTTAATTAATTTCTGTATGAATACAATAAATCTAAGCTGAATCCGCAGCTGTTTGAGATCGCTACAAAGACTAAACCTTTGCCAATGTTGATCCACCCGCTGAGCCCCCTCTCACTGCCAGGACATTACGTTTACGTACCTGTGGTGCACTTGTGGCTACCAGAAAGGCATTTGTTCTTCCGGGATGGTCGTAGTCATGCATGGCAGCAGCTACATAGAGGGCCATGAGCTCCAGAGCAGGAATTAGACCAGACAGGGAGCCGTAGCCATCTTCTATCTCAGAGCCCATCTTGGATACCAGGAATCCTGACGTTCCAGGTGTAATGCTGTTCGTTGAGTCTGAAGACAGCAACAAAACATAAACTGTCAGTGAACAAAATCCTGTCTCTTCTTTGCTTACAGTGCAACACTTTAATTAACAATCTGACTAATTCAATCAGTCATCTTTAACAGTCCTAATGAAAACAAGAGACACTGAAAATCACACTGAAAGAAGAATACTAAATATGAGGAAAATAGTGCTGTACCAGCATAATTTGCTTTTACACCCTTCTTGAGACACAATAAAAACATGAGTTGTGTTTAAACTCTCACAACAAACATTGCTAAAAGTGCTTTATTATCTGTTCATTCTATTTTACTTCCTAGATTAAACACATTTGTGTTCAGTTTATCTATCAAAGTAAAGTTCACTCTGCTGGGTTGCATCTTTAACCCAGATGTTGAGAAGATGTTGTTGGGACGGATGTTGGGTAATTTTAATCAATCGTTGGGTCAGAAATTGTGACCTAGTTGTTTGGCTAGAGAAGAGGTGAGAAACAGCCTTATCTTTCTTCACAGATTGCCATTTTGAGCTATCAATAATCTGTTTAGACTTCACTGAACCTTTTTCACAGAACGAAATATGAAACAGCAAGAGGATAAAATTATGCTATAATGTTCATGTTAATGGGTTGTGTTTATGACTTTGATTCATGCTAGAGAGGGATTTATTTATTTTCTTTTAAGATAACATTAGCCTTTTACTTGCTAAGTATATTAGTTCGCATGAGCAAGTGCTAGATACATTTTGACCAAACAATTGGTCACATAGTCAATATAAACAGGTAATAATATTTGCTTATATCTAAACAAGAAACTATATTTAATTCTACTCTGTTTCCCTGTCAATCATTTATCATTCAATTATAAAGTTTTGGTCAAAGAGGACATCAAAAATACAACACATTTTATAGAGTGTTATCTATTTAGTGTGCTTTGTGTAATACAAATTCAACTGTTTACCGATGAAAGTCCTATAAGGATAATAGGACTTTTTAAAACCCGCAATGAGTTGTTTTTACCATGCAGTTTTTCGAGTGTTTATTAACAGCACAAATAAACCAATGGTTTTAGAGATCTCCATTTGACATTTCTGAAAATGCCTTAACTAAATGTAAAGAAGAGGGAACACTCTAGAAGTTTATCTATAAGAAATTACTATCTTTAGATGCTGCGCACCATTGTGTATCCCGTTCTCAGTGGGCAGGGAGGGCAGGCCCGGCACAGGCTGTGTGGTGAGGTACCAAACGGCATGCAGCACGTCAGTCGCATGGATTCGGTTGTGATCTGAAAGAAGAACCACATTGCTAATTTAGAAACAGTGAGCATATTTCTGCAGTAAAGTAGCCCTTTACAATCACACAACTTCCAAGTGCCACAATGATTAATGTTGTTGCATCAAATTACAAAAGAGCTTTTAAATTGTTTGATACTTATTAAGTTGGCTTGCTTACAAAGTGACAGCAAAAAGTAATTAAAATTAGGCCCAAAGGACTCAGAAACGTGGTCAGAAAATGTTTTGAAAATATAAAAACATAACTTGAAGCAAGACAATACGTAAGCAATTTTAAAGTCATTTGTCTGCACCCTAATAATCTGCACTGAAAAAAATGAACCCAAAAACGCCTGATTGTGCTGTTTTTAATGTATAATTAAGATGAGAGAACAAACCTGAGTGAAGCGTGTGCAGAAAATTAACCAGTCACAAAATGCACATGTGACGACTTTTTAAAAACTACATCAATTTTCAGAGATATTTTATATAAATAGACCAGGAGAGGCATCTGAGTAATTTGAGATTTTCATGATATGAATAAAACTTGTTCCCTAAAGTGGGACTTTCAGATCTGTTTTCGTATGGGTATAACACAATCATCTTAGAACCAAACAAAACCTTTGCAAAGAAGGTGAAATCAGGTATGATTAGCATATATTTGACTGTTGGCGTCTTTGTCAAGTACAAGAATAATCAGCAACCTCAAACAGGCTAAAGTTTGGGTATTTTTCTTCATTCCCCAGTTGGTGTAAATTGATGTGATACATTTTGATGCCCTACTTTAAAATGAGTTCTCAGACCCTCTAGATGTACTTACAGAAGGCTTTATGAAAGGAAACATATTCAGAACTAATCTGATTATGGTTTAGCTTGAAATACTTTATGGATTCCCATTATAGGTTAGAAAACTTTAAATGTATTGAGCTGAAAGAGTTAAGACAAATCACATGTAGCTTAGGATTGTTACAAAGACGTGTTGGTAGCTGCATCATTACTGCTGTATTTTATGTTCTATGAAACAATCTGCTGCACCCGTCAGTATCTTACCTGCAAGCAACACCTCCTGTGTCAAGTGCTGCTGCTGATTGATGAAGTATGTATGTAAAAGAGCCCATTTATAACTTTATATTGTAATTGCTGTGGTTAAAATAAAATAAAAAAAGGTCCATCTGTCCTAAACTCATGTCTGCAACCTGTTTCCAGTGTTAAATTACACATTCCAGACAGAGACTGAGATCAAGTGATGAAGTTTTATTACATGAGCAACAGATCCACCATGTGGCAGCTAAAGGTATTACTGCAGTCGTTTTTTATACCTTATATTTGGATGGTCTACTCACAAGGTATATCCCTGTATCCGTTTTCCAAGGCATGGAAGTAGTTCATAAACTCTTTAGGGGGAATCCTGAAGGTCTCAAACAGACCAGTGTCCTCAAAAAGTCGATAGGAAACCTAAAAAATAAGAAAACAATCACCACTGAAAATCTGAGCAAACACTGCTTTCAAATAATTTAAGAACCTATCTACCAGGGAATACAGGGATCTGCAAATCACCATTCATCCACTTTTAATGCTACAAAAACAACATGATGGATGTTGCAATTACAAAAAGGTTAAAAGGTTCTGTAATGCTAAATATGAAAAACAGTTATTTTACTAATATCTAGACACCTGCTGTTTTTATTTATTTATATTTTTTAATATTTATTTAAATAAAATCCAGAATCCGAAAAAGACTTTGTTAAAAGAAAGACATAAAAAGTCCTGTTGGCAGTTTCCCACAAACCATGACAAACAGCAAACATGTTTAAAGGAAATAATGTACATCTCCATGCCCACTGTGAAACATTGTAGTTGATGCATCATGCTGTGATGTAAAGCTTCTCCTCAGCAGAGACAAGGTCAGAGCTGATGGGAAGATAGGTGAAGCTAAATACAGAGCAAAACTGGAGGAAAACCTATGAGAGACTACAAAAGACTAGATACTGTGGTGGGGGGTCATCTTCCAGCAGGAGAACGACCCAAACCATGGAACCAGAGCTACAAACAGAGTGGTTCAGATTACAGCAGACAATACCTCAAAGGACTTGCAGCTGTCATTGTAGAATAAGGTGGTTCCTAAAAGCCATAAGTTTCATATTTTTATTCTTAAAGTTTTAAACGTCCTGTATCATTTTCTCCCCAAATAACAATTGCGTGCTGCCTTATGTTAGTCGTCACATAAGATCCGAATAAATTCAGTGAAGTTTGTGGTTGCATTGAATGTGGACAACTTCTGTAGCTTTAGGGTTACATTTGGATACAACTTTATTAGACACGTTGTTTTTACCTGGCTGAGGATGCAGCCTGATTTGCCATGAGTCTTCTCCACAAGGCTGAAAATGGGAAAGTTCCAGTTGTTGAGCTGACTCATCAGGGGTTCCAGACCCGGCATGACCGGACTCTCCGGGGCAGACACTGACTTGTCCTGACAGGTGAATGTAAAACCATGTAAAGTTAATCTTTGAGAGCCTTACACCCCTTCTTATCTTGTTAAACCCCCTAAAACTGTTTACCTCTGAGGATGGCAGGAGTGGGTGAAGAACAATGCCCTCTGTCGGACATTCCCTACAGCCATCCCTCACTTCTGGCGGCTTCTTGCCTCCCTCTCCCTCATCGTCGTTTTGTGCAAAGTCGCTGCTGTCACTGTGGTTGGTCTCATAAGTGCTATCATAGGTGCTGTCGTAGTCTGAGGAAGCTACAACGCGCTCATCTGGGAGGGGATCACACAGAATCCGAAATATGCGGTTCTAAATCTTGGCAACTTTTCTGTTTTGACTGTTTCCATGAAATGTTTCTGGGCCTTTACCTGGATGGGTTATTCTGTCTGTTTTGCTGCCTGATCCTACTCCATTGTTTAGTCGATTGTTGAACGGCCTGCCGCAGCTAAAAGTGAGAATGTGGAGACATATCAACTTACTTTCTGTATTTAGAACTGCTTCGGAGAGCACAACTGCCTGAACTTTACCTGCCGCAGAGTGACGGAGGCCGCCAGTGTATGGTGGTGGAGCTTGGCGCGCTCTGGCTGTGTGTTAAGGCTTTGTGATGGCTCTTGGGGGCAGCAGACACAGGAACTTGCTCTGTCAGTGGCCTGGGCAGCTCAGGAAGCTGCACCGAACACGTCTTTATTGTTGGGCTGGAGACGGGAGATCCCTGGACAGGAGGAGACGAACATGGAGAGCCTAGAGGTGATACGCTGGAGGGAGGGAAACCTGGAAAAGATTGTTCCTCATGTTAAATAGAGTCATTTAAACCAAGAGCTCAAAAGGACAGAATTCTCCACACACACATACATACACACACACACAGACACACACCTGGTCTTCCCAGTGGTTTGTTGTAGAGGTGGTTGGAAGTGCCAGAGGCAGTGTAGGACGCTGACATGGAGCGGCTCTTTGAGATGGTTATCATCAGCGGGTTGTTCCACGAATCACTGCTTTAATGAGAGAATTCAATCAGATACAGAAATCTAAGTAATCCTACCTGGTTTAAAGTGCTGAGGTGATTACCTGTCCACAGTGTGTTTGATGCTGGCTGCGCGATCTCTCCGTACAGGGCCCGGCTCGATGGTTGGCATCCCTGTAGCTGACGTGGTCGTGGTCCAGGTTGACGAAATTCTCCTCAGTAATCCTGGGGGCAGACTCCTTCTGAGACGCTGCAGGGCAAATAAGCAGATGCATGTTTACACACATGTAACAAGGTTGTTCATACTCCTTCAATTGTTTCACATCTTATCTCTGGTTCTCAAACAAACTTTAATCTATTTTATTGGGATTTCCTGTGATAGAGCTACACAAGCAGGCAGATAGTTGTAAAGTAGAATTAAAGGAGACAGAGTTCATATTTTTAAACAAATAATAATCTGACCTTTCACTGCAGTTACAGTTGTATGTAGGGCATATAACTACAAGCTTTGTACATTGATAAGCTCTGTTCATTGATAAGCTTAAGCTTATTTTTGATCTAAACATTGCCATTGTAGGTATGACTGTATGTTTAGGTTCGCTGTCCTGCTAGAAGGTGAGACTCCAGCCAAGTTTCAAGTCATTTGCAGCCTATATAAGGTTTTCCTCCAGGAATGACCTGGGTATTTAGCTCCATCTGTTTAAACATCTTATTCATCTGACATGTTTCCCTGTCTCAGCATCCCCGCAGCATGATGCTGCCTCCATCTCGCTAGGAAAGTTGTGCAAGGTGATGTGCAGTGTTAGTCTTAACACCAAACATTGCATTTTACATGTTGTCCAAATTAAATTTTGATCTCATCTGACCAGAGAATGTTCTTCCACATGTGTCCCTGCATGACTTGTGGCAAACTGCAAACAGGACTTTTAAGGGCTATCTTTCAACAATGCTTTTCTTGTTGCTACTCTTTTGTAAAGGCCAGATTTGTAAACGGTATGACTGATGCTTGTCCTGTCGGTAGACTATGCCAGCAGTGGTTCTCAGCAGCTCCACCAGACCCTGGGTTTCTTGGCTGATTTGGTGATGAATCCTGTCCCCTCATCCTTTCAGTTAGTGAGATAGATTTGTAAATGCCTCATACGTTTTCTACTTTCAGATGATGTGCTGACCTGGGCTGCACAGTGGATCAGATGTTAGCATGGGTCCATTGCAACAAGATGGTTCTCGGTTCAAATCCTGGCCTGCGGTCAATTTTCATGTTTTCCCTCTGCATGTATGGGTTCTCTCTGGGTACCCCATGTTCTTCATACTATCCAAAATCTATGCATGTTAGGTTTGCCTTAAAGTTATCCACAGTCTCATCCCTAATTGAAGGTCTCTAACAAACCTCTGACTCCTTCATAGAACAGCTGTATTTATATTGGAGTAAAATTACACACAAATTGTCTATTTATTACTGAAGACAGCTGCGTTCACTTGACTTTATTTAGAGGTATTAAATCAAGGGGTCTGATTCATATATGAATGCCAATCTATTTCAAAATTTTAATTTTTAAAAGAAAAACTTTGAAAACCCAATTTCTCTTTGACTGTTTTAAATATAAGCTGATAAATTGTGTAAAAGTTAAAGAGTTTTTAATACTTTTTCAAGGCACAGTGGGCACCAGAGACAGTCTAAGGTTGCAAAACATGCAATTTAATAACTAGAACTTGTCTTTCCAGACCTCTGAAGAAGACCCAGCCCTGCCTTCCTGCCAGACCTTTAGGTGTGATTTTTTCCAGCTTTACTAAAATGACCATTTCACCCTCACTAAAATAATGTGTGGTTTACAGCTAATGAAGGGCATGTAATTGTGCTCCTGTGTCAAGGGTACAGCTGAGCTCCCAGTGTGAGAGTTACTTGAGTCTGCTCTGATAAACTGTGAACATACCAGGTCTAACAGAGCAGGACATTTACTCATCTTTGAAAAAACCTGTATATATTATTGATGTTCTTGTAGAAATAAAATCTTATAAAATCAAATCAAATATAACATCGCATTTACTGTAAATTTATATTTCAGTTTATAAAATTCTCTTGGAAATTTATTCACAGTAGTAATCCATGACTCTGTGTTCCCCTTTGTTATAATTATGAGGTGACATAGAGATCTTTTTCTGGACACAAGTGTTTATATCTTTTATCACCAGGAATAGTGGCAAGGATAGTCAGAGGGGAGATGTCCAAAGTTCACTGATAGAGAACTGCAGCTCTGCAGGAAAGAATGACATCTTGTGGTCACCCTGTCTCAATAAAAGCTATTAGACACTATCAAGATCAGAGCCGGCTGTTTGGAAGGAAAAAAAAAGCTACTGGGACTTTAACTGGAACCTACTTTTGTCAGAATAATCTAACAATGACAAACCCTTCAGGTGGGCCTGGTGTGATACAAAGGATGAATGTTAAGAAAAATAACTGTGTTAAATATGGTGGAAGCTTTGTAATGATGCCAGGCTTTCCTAAGACCCTGCGAACCTTGTTAAAGTGAATGGCATCATAAACTCTTCGAAATACCAGAAAATCAGAAGACTGTAAAAGGAATTTGTAGATTTCAGCAGGATATTTCAAAACACATGGTGACATGAACATAGATATAGTTCACAAAACAGAAAGTGAACCTTCTTCCATTGCTATATCAGCCTTCAGACCTAGTCCTAAAAGACACACTAGTAAATGGCTTTTAAATACAAGCTTCAAACAAAATACTAACATTTAAAAATAAATGATGCAGGTACCTTAGCAGTCCAGTGTTTTGTTACACCCTGTAAAAACATGATATTTCTTAGATGATTATGTGACTAACTGGCGAACTGGAGCTGAATTATAGGTAGAAAAAAGGGCAATGAACATGAATCGTCATGTTCAGCTTGTATTATTGTAGAGTTCTGATTTTGTGCAGATGGTCCTTAAGCCTACATACATATATTCGACATAGACAGAAGCAGAGGGTTAGAGTTAATGTCTTTTTTTATGCAAGCTCCAGTGTTGCTTTGTATTAGATTCTAAAATGCTATTTAGGACTAATTGGAATGTATGTACCTGACTTTTGTGAAGTGCCTTGAGACAACATGTGTTGTGAATTGGCGCTATATAAATAAACTGAATTGAATTGAATTGAATTGAATTGAATAAAATTTCTTCATATATTTAAGTCTTACTTGGAAAGCTCAAACCTAACCCGAAAAGCTAATGGTTTCATACTTCTTTCTAAAAAATGTTTCGTTTTCACACTGCAGGTTTCCTTGTGGTTCCTAGAGCTTCTAAAAGTGGAGCAGGAAGAAGAGCCTGAGGGAGGTGACCTGGAGCTATTCCTATGGTTACACCGCTATGGCCTGAACTGATGGAGGATGTCCCATGATGCACTCACTGTTAGCCTTTTTTTTTCTCCCATCACAGATATCATTGGTCGACAGTTTTTATGTTTGTTCCTCTGTCCTGATTCATCAAACCATATATAGAGGAGGAAGATGCCTCCTATGCTGCATCTGCGTTTGGTTAATGTTCCCTCTTCTTTAAATGAAGTTTTTCTCTCTAAATTTACGCACTATAAACCATTATTGTAAATAGTTTCTATATTACTAAACAGAGTCACTGTGAGGCTGTGGTGAATTGTCCAGGTTATAAATCTGCTTCTCATCCACCAACATAGCCATTTTATTAAGCTGAAGGAAAGGGCATATCTGGGGAAAAACCCCATTACTATTTTTTATTCGTCATCCCACATTTAAAACCAGACACATAACTATAAACTGCTCCAGCTGAATAAGAGAAAAATACATATAGTGCATAAAGTACGACCCCAATTCTAATGAAGTCGGGACGTTGTGTAACACAAAACAAACAAAAAAATAGTACAGTGATTAAAAACATTTTAAAATCCTGTTTAACCTAGATGCAATTAAATACATTACAAAGACAAGACAATTTATGTTCAAACTGAAAAACTTTGGTTTTTTGTGCAAATATTCACTCATTTGAATCTCATCTTTGCAACCCAATCCCTAAAAGCCTGGGAAAGTTAAAGAATACTCAAAAAACACCTGTTTGGAACATTTCACAGGTGAACAGCTTAATTGGAAACACGAGTGTCATGGCTGAATTCTTCACTACATCTACAAGTGCAAGTTAAAACTCTACCATGCAAAGCTAAAGCCATGGACTCCAAAGTGCTATACCCCACAATCAGTCATCCACCCATCCTCTGTCCGCCATCAGCAGGCAGGGTGGGTGAAGTGTCTCGCCCAAGGACAAAACGACTGAGATGGATGGTGTGGGGATTCGAACCAGCAACCCAGAGGTTACAGGACAAACTCCTGCCACAGTCGCCCAACACCCTGAAATGCTGCCGACTTTTTTAGGCCCGAGCTCATCTGAGATGGACTGATGCAAGGTGGAAAAGTGTGATGTGATCTGACGAGTCCACATTTAAAATTATTTTTGGAAATCGTAGACGTTGTGCCCTCTGGGCAAAAGAAGAAAAGGACTTTCTGGATTATTATCAGCGCAAAAGCCATCATCTTTGATGGTATGGAGTTGTGTTAGTGCCCATGGCATGGGTAACTTGTACATTAGTGAAGGCACCATTAATGCTGAAAGGTTATGCTGCCATCCAAGCAACTATTTTTCAGGGACGACCCTGCTTATTTCAGCAAGATGATGCCAAGCCACATTCTGCACGTGTTAAAGGGCGTGGCTGCATAATAAAAGAGTGCAGGTACTAGACTGGTCTGCCTGCCGTTCAGACCTGTCTCCCAGTGAAAACGTGGAGCATTATGAAGCGCAAAATACGACAACAGACACCCTGAGCTTTTGAGCAACTGAAGTTGTAGATCAGTAGACTAATTGAATTTTGAATCGTGTCACTATCAAACCACAAACTTGAAAATGTTTTATTTGGTAGACCAGTACAAGTACTGCATTATTGTGAAGTAAAAGGGGTGGTTTAATAAAATAAAAAATGTATTATCCATTTGTGTTAAGCCAACTTAGTTTTTAGAATCTCTTCAATTCCAGCTACAAGTCTTATAGGCTATGTCTTTATCACATTTAAAGACAATTTTGCTTATTCTCTGTTGCAGAATCATCTCTTTGAGATGATTAAAGCTTAACAACTGTTTTAACCTAACCAGGTGTGTGTCAGGTGTGTTAATTGGTCTTCATGATGCTGTTTCTTAACTAATGTTCTCTAAAAAACCACTGAGGCCTTCATAGAACAGTTATGGCTGCGTTGAGTTTGAAATGCACACAGGTGGATTGTGTTTGCTGCACAGGAATTAATTTTGGAGCACTGACTTTAAAGTTACTATGCACACCAGACTTTGTGTTAGTCTACCTGGCAATATCCCCATACAATACAATTAAGTTAGTTGTTGTGTCATGGTAACATGTAAAAAAGCTCAAGTGGTATAATGTTTTGGTAAACTTCTGTATATTTACTGACAGAAATAGCATAAGCATAGCTCCTTAAATCATTCAATAGCCTTATGTTACTTTGTTTTTGTTTGTTCTTAGAGCACTACCAGTGAGAAAGACAAGCAGAACCTCAAATCCTGAATCCGATCAAGCAGCTCCTCATTGAGATTCAGCACATGTACTAAACATTTCAGTGCAGTCAGGCAGTTCGAAAGCAGCTACTCACTTTCCGGGTATCCTGTATTACATCACACGCTTTATTTAGTTTCGTTGCCGCCCTAAACGCCTGCTTACATTTTGAAGCAGTGGTCTTGTCAAACATTATAAAGCCATCCTTTTGTACCATTAGAACCACATTAACCCTGCAATAAAGTAGAGTAAGAGTGTGATTAATGCAGGAAAGGGGTACACCTAGATAAAATCCAAAGGGTTCAAAATTCTATCCTCAACTTATGACTACTTAGCATTACCCGTGCAGGACAGAACTCAGACATTGTTTTGTATAGTCACAGTTTGACAAGGTAAATGACATGACCCCAAGGCATGCATATAGTCGGTTGGATGGATCCACAAAACATTTACAAGCTTAGTGATGCTTGATAACTAACTTACTGCTCTCCACAATAACATAGTAAAACCAACCAGAATACAGCTTGTCTGTGGGGGGTCTTTAGAAGACGCCAAATATTAACCTTTGGGATGGCCAATCTCTCTGCTTTTTCTGGCCCATCCTCTGAGTCGGAGCAGGCATGGGGGTCTGTGGGGATGCGGGGTCGATGGAGCGGCTGGATGTTGATCTGGGTGCTGAGGAGGTTGCTGACAGCTTTCAGAGAGCTGCAGGTGTTCGGGGGCAGGGAAGGATCTGCCAGCAGGTCTGAAATTAAACCGTGAGCCTCTCCCATCACCGCGATGTCCACCACCACGCTGGTGCCTGAAGACTGGAAGAAAGAGGAGAGAAAAGTTGAAGAGCTGTGTAAGTGCTCATTTAGGTAATGGAACAAGGATTTTGTTTCTTGAAAAAGAGAAAATGGCTTCAACAGCAAACTTTGAATCAGTGTGCCTGACTGTGTTTCTGTTCAACCTCTTTACAGTCCAAGAGACACAAATGTATCAAGCTTGTTGTTTCATTACATGGTAGCGGTGGGTTAGTACAGAGCAGATAATGACAGCATTAAAAATCTCCACTAAAATCCATAAAAATAACTAAATATCCAGCCCTATTATAGACTAAGATTCTGTCAATGGTCAGGTATTTGTTGTTTCAGCAAAGTATTTTCTCTTTAGAATGTTTATAAAAGTTTTTTAGCTTATATCTCCCAAAATAAATTCACAGTTTTATGATTTAATTTAATAAAAACCCTATCAAGTTTCACCCCCAAAATTTCTCAAAAAAATGGAAAGTACTAAACAAAAGGTTTTTGGGCATGGTAAAAAGTAGGGCCCTTTTTTTATTTTTAAGGCAAAAATGAGGGGAAAAAGGGGTTTATATTCAGTAAAAGTATTTGAATCCTGCTCACTTGTAATTATGTGCAGTTTTGTCTGATACATAGTTTTCTTTCGCAGGGAAAAAACTAGTTCAAAAAAAACGAGGCAAAAGTGGGTAAAAAAGGGGTAGTAAGTTACCTATTTTTGGTTTTCTTTCTCATTTACGGCCTGCACTTTTAATCCGGTACCAAAATCTGCGAGGTCCCCGTGATAAACTTTGGGGGTTTTTTGGGGAAATTTTTTTACCTTCTGTTTTTTCATGGTAAACTGGACGGCCAGATCTGGGCATGTTGACAGCTTTGAATCTTAATTTATTCCTCATCAGATATGCAATAGATTTTGAAAACGCAATTTTAAAATGCTTGTCTTCATTTTATAGGTATTTTTTTACTTGAAATTTTTTGTATTTTTTAAAATTTTTTCATTAAAAGCAATGTGTCCCAAAATGTTAGGAAAAACCCCAAGGTATCACACAGACAAACAAAACCAACACATTAAAGATTTTAAAAGATTTAATGACAATAACTGTGCCAAATGCTTTCTGTCTCTTATAAGTATATTCACAATTTAACCAATAAATTTGCTTAGGGCAGAAATGTCGCAAATTCTTCTTTTAAGGTATGTGATTAACTCAACGGAAAGGTTTTGATAGTGTCTAATTGTGATCTTGGTGTCTCCAAACAAAATTCCCCGAAAAAGAAAAAAAAAAAATCAAACAACCGACATAAAGGGGGAAATTTTTTGTTCTCAATTTCTTGAAAAAATGCTGTGGAACTACAGCCGACAAAATATAATCGCAAAACCCTTTTTGGGCTATATAAAAAGCCCTTCTCCGGGGGGGAAAAAAAGGTTGTTCCAAAAGTGATGATAGGGCGGGGAAAGGGACCCAATTTTAAAAAAAAAACACACGGGGTTAAAAGGGAAGTTTTTCCTTTAGGAGAAAAAGGGGCTTTATTTGACTTCCCCAAATTTTTAAACCCTTTTGGGGTTTAATTTCCTTTTACTAAAAAAAAGGGGGACAGAAGGGGGAACTTTGTCTATTTTATTTCGGACGTCAAAATAGGGTTGGGGCCCAAGGGCTTTTTTGAAAAGTTTTCTCCCCCTTTTGGTTGGTTTTCCCTATGCCCCCTTTCCCCCGGGAAAGGGGCCCCAAAAGACGTTTGGGGGTAGCCCCTGGGGCCGGGTTTGCACCCCCTTTAAAATGAAACAAATACAGAGGGCCAAAACCCGGGACCCGGGTTTCCTTTTTTCGGGTTTAAAAAAATCAAAATTACGGGGCAAAAATGAGGGGGTTTTGGGCCATATCCCCCCCCCGATTTTGGGCCGGTTTGGGGGAAAACCCCAGCATATATTCGGGGCATTTTTAAATAAAACGAAAACTTTAATAAAAAAAATTGGGGCCCCCCTTTTTGCTAAATAAATAGGGAAAATTTCCCCCGGTAAAACCCGGATGGGGGAATTTTACCCGTTTTTTCGGGGCATTTCCCCAATTTTGAAACGTTTTTTTTTAAAACCGAAAAAAAATTTTTGGAATTTGGGGCCCCAAAAAAAAAGGGGGAACTGCGGGTTTTAAACATTTAAACCAAAAGGGCTAATGCGTTTTAAAAGGGGGCTCACCCCATTTAATAAAAGGATTTTTTAAAAAAAATTGGCAAAAAACCGGGGTGGAAAAATTTTTAAAAGGGGCCCGGGAATGTTTTAGAGGGGCCCCCGGCCCCAAACAACACACCCGGGCCCTTAAAGGGGCCCCCTTTTTTTTGGGAAACCCCCATTAGTTCTGAAAAGGCCCTTGCAAGGGGACCCATTTTTTGATTAAAGGGTTGGGGGACCAGGGAAAAAACATCAAAAAAAACAGCACCCCCCTTGGCAATATTTAAAACCACGGGCCTGAAATTAACCTATTTTCCCCGGCGAAAAAGGTTTCCCCAGCGGGTGTTTTGGTGGGGGTTAAGATTTGTTTTCGGGTTTCTTTTTGGGGGAAGGACGTCGGGACCCCCCTTGCAAACCTAAAATTCGGGGAACGGTAAAACTTTTTGGGGGTTTTTCCCTTTGGCCCGATTTCCTACGGGTTTTGGGGGGTTTTTTCCCCGGGGAAAACAAATTTGGGGGCATGGGGACCTTTTAAAAGGGGAAAACATATGGGCCCAATCAAAAAAGCGAGGGGGGGGAAAAAGGGGGGCCCCACAGATAGGAAAAAATCGGGAAGGTCTTTTTTAAATCTAAAAAGGGGTTTGGGCTCTTTCTAGATTTTTCCTCGGGGGACTTTGAATTTTTTTCCAGGATTTGAAATCTTTTTGTTTTGGTGGTTTTTTGTCCCTTGTCATTTGGCTAAAACCTCGCACACTGTGGGGGCCCAAAAAAAAAACCTGTTATATTTTGCGATTTTTTATGGTTAGGGTGGGGGGCTCTCTCGGGGTTTTGAAAATCCCCCGGGGACTTTTTTAAAAAATTTTGGGGGTGGGGGAAAAGGGGGGGAATTTAAAAACTTTTAAAAAACGCGAAATTTAATTTTCTTTTTTGAAAAAAAAAAAAAAATTGAAAAAAAACCCAAACTTGGTTGCCCCAGCCCCCCCCTCCCCCAAAACACACAGAGTGTGTTTCGCCTCTGTTTCCAAAAAAAGACTAAATTGCTTCCCACCCGGGAGTTTTAAAATTTGGAATTTTTTGGGGTCTCCCTTGGTTTTAAAAAAGCGGGGAATTTCAGAGAAAGTCTGACAAGTAAAAATGAAAAAAAATTTAAAAAAACCCCCAAAAAGGTTGTGCACATCAGCCCAACCAGTTTTAAAAATTTAAAAGAAACCCCAGTGTTTTTAAAAAAAAAAAAAAAATGGATGGTGGGAAAATTCCCAGAAACCATCAGGGGGACTAAAAAAATCTGGGGAAAAAGGCCTTTGGTCCAAGATCATGTTTTTCCCCTTCCTCCCTTTTTTCCTCCCAAAAGGCTATTTTTTTTTGGGTTCGGAATTTTTGTTTAAAAAAAGTGCTTTTTTTAAAAGAAATTTGCTCCCAATGGGGGGAAATTTAAAAAATTATTTAAATTTTTAAAACGGGTGAGATCAAAAAAAAATTTCCTTTTTTTTCCCAAATTTCCCTTTTTTAAATTTTAACATAAATACAGAAAATTAAACCTAAAGGGGGCGGGGAAAAACCCTAGTGGTTTTTTTTTTTTTTATTTGGCCAAATTGGGGATTTTGAAATTTTCCAATAAAACTAATCTTTAAATTTGGGAAAAAAAGGGTTAAAGGGGTTTGGGGAATGTCTGGAACCTTTTAAACTTTTTTTGGGGGGTCGGGGAAAATTTATAGTTTAAAAAATGGGCTTTTTGAAACCTTTTTGAAAAAGCACTTTTTCCCGGGTTTTTGAATAGGGGATCTAGAAACATATAATGTTTCATTTATCATTATAATTTCAAGAAGCATGGCTTTCTTCATGCAGCAATAATTTTTTCAAGTCCTAAAATAACAATTCTTTTCTGGTTTCTGCTTACCATTACATGCACAGAAAATCATAAGTGCAAGAAAATTAGAATCAGCTAAAATTGGTATTGGCAGATCAGAGTGTTGTGAAAACTGGATATTAGAAATTAATCACAAAACTTTGACCATTACATCTCTATATTAGTTGTGTTTTTATTTATCGAAAAGCAATGAAACTAAAATCTGTAATTAATAACTTATTAAATAAATCAAAACATAAATTATAATGTTTCTTTATTTATTCAAGCTGAAATAGGCATCATGCCAAGCTTATGACACTCAAAAATCAAAGCCTGTTTTCCCCTCTCCACTTCTGCTCTTTTCCTGTATCTTTCTGCTGCTCTGAGCCAGCTCTTGAAGCGAATGAGCTCACATGATCAGTCCATCCATAAGCCTCCGATCTCCCATCTGCCTGCCCCCCCCAGGGCAATGAAGCTCAGCGACTGGCAACAGTCTCTGCTTTTGTCACTTATTTTGTATGTGTTCCAAACTTTTCCACTGCCTTTGTAATGTCAGTTGTAATTTTTATTTCTCAAAGTGCAAGTTGAGTTCCCCCTCTCACGTCCACATAATGCATTAAAGTTGTGTAAAGAGGAGCAAAAAGGGGTATAATACTAGAACTGTCCAATCTTTCTCCAGATAAGATTACATAATTCTCAAAGTTACCTTCTGTACGAAGGTACGGCTGTACGAGCTTTTCAAAGCTCATGTTACAATTTGAGAAATGCTCGGACTATGCAGCTTGTTGGAAAAGCTTGGGTCTATATGTGTGCATGTAGAAGGCTGCATGTGTCACCTCAACCCGAACAAAATCCATTAGACCACTTCAGAGCTTTATGACATCCTGCTATTGTGACATTCAAATATTACCTGGCAGTAATGGATTCTGTGTAGCTAATATCATGGCGGAAGTGGGATACTTGGATGGATTTATGTGTGTCTATAGACACCCGCCCACTGATGCTCATAGATTTTGGTGTTGCAACTGTTTTACGACAATTTGCCTGCTGTTCTCGGATGTTACGCGACCCCATTTTTTTAAATCTAAAACAGCCTGTAGTAGGTGTGTGTCCCATTTTGTCAGTGCTTTCAGAACAACATTTAGCTGACAGAGAGCCACTGAGCACTGCTCTGATAGTCACAGTGGAGAGACAAGGCGAAGGAGAAGGTTATTGATCCCTCCCAGCATAAAGACCCACAGGATACAGCAGGGCAGTTATGGTCAATGAGTGAATCAACAGTGGAAGCTGTGTGTGTGTGTTTGTGTGCACGCACAGGCATGAATGTAGCAGAGGTGCCTCTTGGGATCAGTCTACCAGGCTTTCAGGGTAATACAGTGCATTCTGCACACAGAAAGATGGGTCATAATCCCACAACAAATGGGATACACTGTAACAGAAGACAATATCAAACCCTGGCCTCTGATGTACATAGATAAAGAAAATAAGATTTGTGTATATCAGGCTCCTAAAAATAGAAAAGCTGATTTGGATCTTTTGTCAGTTAGTTTAGTCTAGGTTTTGTTTTCAAGCTGGTACAGATCGAGGGTCTCAAAACATGACAATTTTGAAAACTCAAATTTGGAAAAATCTGAATTTGTGTTACAGCAATCCCACACCTGTTGTAATTGCTGCTTTTGCATGTTTTCACTGGTATTTTGACAATTTGTCATTGAGGATGAACTCCAAGTCTTTCAGTTAGGAAGGTCTCATTGCCACCACCCTCAGCTTTAGCTCCATCTACAGATTCTCTATCAGATTCAAGATGGGTCTCTGGCTGGGCCACTCCAAAACCTCAATATTATTTCCACTTAGAAGATATATGTTGTTAAAATTAAATGATTACTTTAAACATAAACATGCAGTGGTGTGAGTAGTTTTGACAAGACATATATGGAATTTTAATCAAGATCTCTGGGAAAGCTTTGAATCCACTTTTCTGTTTTTACAAATAGAATATAATTTTCACAGATTACAAACTATGTTTAAAAGAATCTGTTATTAGGTTAGAATGATCCAGTTCAAATTTTCAGAATTTGTTATGTTATATAGAACATGAAAATATTCATTATTTTTAGATTGTTTAGAAACTTCAGGGGCTGCATCCTTCGAAGGACCTGGTCTATGTAGGCTGGGTCTGCAATGAATCATGGAATAGGGTGGGCCATGAAGGATACACCGGAGCAATTCTTCAAATTTGGGGAAAAGAAGGTTGCATTTTGTCGGCTGCATTTGTCGGCTTCGAATTTGGACAGGCCCCGTCACCTCGCTGTGACCTAATTGGGCTACAAATGGCCTTCAAAGGATGAAGCCCCTGAATTTGAACCCAGTTTTAGCTAAAAATATGAAATATGACCATAAATACCTCCAGTTATTAGGGGTCCTTTCCTTCCTGTCTTTTGTACTAAAAAATATTTTAGTTGTAAAAATTTAGTTTATTAAAAGGCACTTCCTTTTTAAAACCCCATATCATTTAGTTTTAATGTGTGCTTCAGTTTAACCAAAAATGCATATCAAAGTTTGAAGCTTTTTGTTAAGGAGAATTTATTCCTATGCATTTTAAGCATTAATAATCTCACTCTTCCTTTTTTACTTCTCTGATACTACTACTAGTTCTAATGCTAAAACCACTCCAAAAATGCCCCTTATTATGTTTTCACAATAAGGGGCTTCGACTTTACTTTCACTGTACTTTCACTAGTACAAAAAATGTTTCCTATTTCTGAAACCTTTTCAATGTAAAATGATCAAGGATCTAAAAATTTTCAAATTTTACCCTAGATGTGAACAACCGCAGTCCAGAGCAGACAAAACAAGGGCAAGCGCTTTAGTTTAACACCAAGCAAAAGTAGATGCTAGCTTTAGCATTGTTAGCAGCAAGCATTTAGCTTGCCAATGTCGTCCCTTAAAAATCACGTAATCTTGTCAGTCACTCTGTCATTGTTTTCTTTTTCTACCTGCCAGATAAACGATTTTAAAGTTGTGGAGGCTGTTTTATGTTTTTAATGCTGACTCTGTCAAACAACCAGATAACAACTCAAGAGGTATGTCACATCCTACTTCAAACCAAAACATAAATAACATAGTGCTTGACATCATTTTGACAAAAATATTATGGTATATTTTCCCAAGATCCCTAAACACCTATAAATAACAACAAAGGCCACGCCCCTTAGTCTGACATAATTCCTCATTTGTAATGTTGTTTTGTTTTATTTACCACTGACATGAACTATAAACTGCAATGAACCCCATGCTGATATTTTTACTACATTCATATAGGGATGAAATCGCTACGGTTTTCCAGATTTAGTATGTTACAATTCCCTACACTTAGTAAAAGCCATTCAATGTTTGAGGTAAAACAATCACCCCCGACTGTGATATCGACACCTATTCTGTGAGTGTGGTGGAGAGCCTGAGTTGCTGGATACTTCTCACTCTATTATGCGATCAACTGCGAAGTGTGTGTGATGTAAATTTTAAGAGCTGCACCCGACTTTTGACAAGTCTTTACCCGGGGTGCAAAATGTAGAAAACATTGTATGTGTTTGGTTTTAGTATTTTTAGAGCTTTCACCAGAATATTAAATAAGAACATGCAAGTAGTTGCAAACAACAAAAAATTGCTAAAGTTTCATTTCAGTGGGATTAGTATTATTAAGGCAACATTTCAGGTTAAATTAAATCCAGCAGTCTTCCAAAATATGAAAAATTAGGAAGATATGAAACCAAGGTTTTCTATTAGAAAACTGCTCTAAATAATAATGGCAAAGGCAATCACTTATTTCTCTAGTCCTTCCGCAGCTCTTTTTTTTTATCTTCTACTTCCCCCATCCCATATTTCCCTCTCGACCCCAGCTCTCTCCAGAGAGGTGGTTAGAAAGTATGTAGGCAGATTAGGCAGAAAGGCAGATGGGGGGAAGCAGAGAAAGAGAGATAAAGAGAAATGTAGAGACAGCCATGGCCAGTCAAGTGAAAAGGAGAGCAGCTCACTACAGGTCACCAGCTGAGCTCCTCTACATTGTAAGAGTAAAACTGCAGTGGACAGCATTGTTCCTTTGTAGAAAGCATGTAAACATTTTTGAGCTGGAGCAACTCACATCTGTGAGACAACTCCTCAACAAATACATCTATTGATTTATTATTAATATTCCCAAAGAATACAGAGACACGGGCCTCTTTGAGATTTTTCCTTTGGAGAACAGACTAAAATTTTTTTATATCTTACATTTTGCAATTGTCTGTTTAAGTTTGGGTAAAGATTAAGAAGGTATGCTAACCTTGTGTTGGAATCAAATAATTTTGAGCCATAGTTAACACATAAGCCCTAATTATGCAGACTTCTTAACAAATAAAAGACTACACACCTAAGAACAATAGTGACACTGATTCCCTCAGCAGTGTCATCCCCAGTTTCTCAAAGGCGTAATTGACCTAAAAACTACAAGCTTAATTTAGACTCAGCTTCAAGTTGTCCCATTTAAACCATCTCATCATCACTGATTAAATTGCTTTCACACACTCTCCCTATACACACTCACTCAGTCAAACCAATCCAAGAAAACAGCTAACATTTAGGTTGAGTTAAACCCATACCGAACCTGTCTGAGAAGATGTGTGTTGTCCGGATGTCGCCCCATGGTACTAGCTGAGTGCCTCCGCTGCATCATTTGTGTTTGAACTGGTCAGTCACAAAGCTGCAACCGATTCCTTTAGATACACACAGTAACTGGCTGTTGACTAACTCTAACTCATTAAGAAATTTATAACCTAAAGCTGCAAACATTTAGTCAACCAATTCCTTGCCGTCTCCAGCTATCCTCTGACTATATCCTCTCTTCCCTCCTCTGACGCTTCATGAACCTCCCTCCGTCCTCTCACCCGCCCCTACCTCTCCCATCTGCCAATTACAAGTGTTCAGTGGGGTTTAAGGATGAGAAGACCTGTAGCACTTAGAAGGAACTTGCTCTGAAAACTACCTGGTCACCAGGATACAGCAGGACAAAGATCAAAATGTCCATGGACCATAAAATAGTTGTTCGGGCCTCAGCTGACCACAGTTACACTACGGCTACTACTTGTCAAACGTTTCCTGTATCTCTGGATGATGCATGACAACCAGGCAGAGACAGAGACGTGTTATTCTGTATCAGGAAATTGACAAAGTCATTGATTCACAAACAGTACATCTGAATTGGAGTTCTCTTGTTTGTTAAAGCTATAGTTGCATGCAAAGCATTGAGAAAATGTAGTTTGTTTTACAGAGTTTGATTGATTTTGTTGTTTTGTAATTTGAAAAGCATTATTTTAAAGGCCAGATATCAGTAATCTTTAGCCCAAATGGCTGTTTATTATATTTATAGAAAATAAATCGCTAACACTTCCCCATTCACTTAAAAACTTAATGTCTTCAGGCACATACCGAAGTAGCAAGAGAACAATCGGGTTTTAGTAGACTTCCAATCTCTAGTTTTTTGCAAATATAGCTGGTGATATAGATTTCTCCTTTACAACTATATACACTTTCTACAATGACCAACTTATATTCAGAGCAATACAGAGTGGCAACATTTTTACCCACTTCTTTGTTTAAAGAAACAGGTATTGAAACAAAAACTGTGTCTATCGATGCAACAACCTACCGCAGACTTGATACTGAAGAAAGTATATTGGCTAATAAACTTGCATAATTAGCTTGCCAAGCCAGCACAGCTTTATCATGTACGTTTATTCGATGTTTACTTCTTATAGCTGTTTGGTAATAATTTGTATGTAACTGTGTTTTTTTTGTGTGGTGCTAATGCTGGAAGCCACCATGTGTATTTCTTTGTATAATACATGCAATGACAATAAACATCTTAAATAATTTTCAATGTATGAATAAATATTTAGCTACCCAAAATGCCATCCACGCATGCACGTTTCAGATATCAGTCTTTCAAAAACAAATGTTGTCCCTTCTGGTGCCAGATTTCCAAAAGTACATTCTTCCAAGTTGGAATGAATGATGTGAATACCTGAAATAGAACTGTAGCAAGTAGAAATTTGCATTTCAAATATGCGCTATACTACTGTAATTAGTCACTGATCTCATTTTAGACATTCAACATGAGATATCTATGAAATCATTCTAAATAGGCATAGATATTCTTCTACCTGATTTTCATCCAACTCTGAAAGTAAAAAAACACATTTAAGTATGTAAAATAGTAAATACAGCCACCGCAACCCCACACGGATAAGTGGGTAGAGACAATGGATGGATGGATGGATGGATGGATGGGTGGATGGATGGATGGCTATAATGATGATGTGCAAATATATATTTAAATATATTTAAAATTGTGTATGTTACAGACAGGAAATAAGGATATCTGTTGCTGTTAAAAGTACTTTATGAGTACAATAAGAAGCCCTTTTTCGGAAGCCAACAAACAAACATGAAGTAACTGACACATAAAGTTGATAATAATTAATTTTGATAACTGTTTGAGGTTTAAATTTTTGAGGTCAAATTGACCTCAAAGATTAAAGATTTAATCTCTGTTTTGGAGACCTGAAAATAAAGATTTTTACTATTCAGAATAGTTTTGGAGACTTTATACTTTTGACTGGTATGAATGGTATTTTTATCATGAGGAATCTGATTATTGACATCTATAGAATATAATGGTAGATAGGGGTGT
Source organism: Crenichthys baileyi (assembly GCA_036173005.1). Lineage (NCBI taxonomy): Eukaryota > Metazoa > Chordata > Actinopteri > Cyprinodontiformes > Goodeidae > Crenichthys > Crenichthys baileyi. The sequence continues at coordinate 107,874 of JAHHUM010002911.1, forward strand.
GGCTTGATTTCATGTTACAGTATCCAGTTATGCACTTCCCGATCTTCCCTTCTTCGCTCCACTGACATGGGATGTTTTCTTAGTTTATCTAATATTCCCATTCTCTTAGGCACATGATCTGCAGATGGATCTGGAAGCATTTTAGCAGAAGCCAGAGCTTCATCCACCTCCAGATTCTGTATGGTACAGTTTTGATTGTAAAATCACTTTTTTCCTCTTCTTTCACTGTTCCTTGTTAACTGAACCCCTCCTCCATCCTCCTTCCATCAGCCCATCTATTAATAAAACAAGAGCAGCCACTTCTGATGAAGACACAGAAAAGGACACATCACCCATAATGCTGGAGGGCTGATCTACATACGCCTCTGCTATCTCCTTACCCACTACAACCCTGCTCTATAAGCCCTCTCCACAAATATTTAAAAGAAAAAGGAGCGTGATTTAATATGATAATCTGATTTCAACAGGCTGATAATTATGTTAGACAAATGCTTTGAGATGCAGAAATATTTCTCAAAAGGTACAAGAGAGCTAATTTAAAGATGTAGCAGGAGACAGCTGGAGGTCTCTCAAGAGTTAATGCATGAATCAAATTGACACTTAAAGACAAAACAAACCTCCTGCAATGTGACAGGAGTACTGTAAAGTGCACACTCCTGACCTATATGATGCTAACAGCTGTTGTAGTGATGAGGACCCGAGCAATTCCCGCAATTCATACAAAATCAGACACAAACAAAAAAAGCTGTTGTTTTGTAGCATCAAGAGTTTAACTTTTTTTAAATGTTTGTTATGACTAGCAATAATGCATGTTATATCGTCCCTATTTAGCTGTAGTACAAATTATAAGGTACAAATGCAAAAGGAGGATAATACAATCCAAATCAAAAGGTCAAAAAGCTCAAAACCAGTCTTTCCATTAAAATAAATACTTCTTAGAATATTTCTCTGGGTGATTATGCTAACAAATCTTTTTGATTCCCAGGTTATTCCACAGTTGTGGAGCCCTTATGTCTCCAGCCCTGGGGCCTGGTAGCAACAGATGGTGTGCAGATCTGAGAGCACAAACAGGAGGGTGACGGGTGAGAAGGTTGATAGCATCAGATGGGGCACCAAAACTCAGTGAATCGCAAATCCACAATCAAATTTTCAAATCAGTCTTTATTCAAGTATGAAGACACCCACCAGCAGTTATTATGAAACATAACTCAGATAATCGATATTATTAAATTAGGTATTTCAAACATTTAGTATATAGTTTAAAAAGTGAACTAGATTTGCCTTCAGTAAGTGGGCTGTTTTGCTCCTACATGAGAAATGTTCAAAATGGGGATTACCTGATATGGATTTGTTCTCAATCAGAACAGAATTAAATACCCACTTCAGAGGGGAGGTTGTTTCCCTAGCTTCCCCAGGGAGAACTGTAGCCCAGTGTTTTATTTACTGATCAATCCATAATATACAGGAAATATCACAGTCTCATTTGTCTCCATGTTTGAAAATCCATGTCTCAAATTTCGTATAATTTCCAATCTCTGTAAACGAGATGCATAAAATTGGACAAGAATGTGGTTGCCTCAGGGTTTGTCTTGTTATTTGACAACAGTAAGTAAGAGTTAACATTTATATGGTCCAGTTTATAGTACTCTAAAACCACACATACACGCAGGATTTAAATTTTTATTTGTTATTTGGCTGGAGTCTGTTTCAGCGGCCGTGGGGTCGCTCCTTAGAGAAGTTTTACTGCCCTGATAATTTCAGTGATTCTACAGTTCAACTTTGTACATGTCACACTAGAGTACTAAGGAAAGGTTTGAAACAACACCTAAAAGCCAGACATTTAAAGTGGTCTAGATGACTAGTTCTCCAGGTTTTCTAAAGGTTTTTAAAATGAATTGTTGAGGTAGAAAAGTTGTCTAAACCACCAAACCACCAAAGAGTGGTACTAGGCCTTTGATCTATTTGTACCAGACCGTGGAGCAATGAATTATTATGTGCAATAAGTATTCACAAGCGGAGTGTGTGAGGGGTTTTATTATGAAAAACCAGTAGGGGCCGTCCGGTCTAATGGTATGTTGTGGCTTTTGTGGTTGTCAAAGTCGGTAGTCTGAGTTAATAACGAGGGAATGGCCTGACAGTGGCATCGTCATCCAGTGAAGATGACTTAGTATTTTGAATGGCAGATGAGATAATCTGTCTAATTCAGAGAATTCGTGTTTAATGTTAATGCCCAAGGACTGGAGCAAGGTTGTCTGGAAGAATGAAAAAAAGGAAGAGTGCTGAATCACGCATCACTCCGTTGTACTCAATTTGAAATGCTTTTCAGCTATTCGCTGTTTGGATAATACAATATTAAAATAACAATGCAGTTGTTGTACACCGTCTCTGTCTCCCTTTTACAATCACTTGGCTTTCATCTATCCCACGGTCTATTAAATCTTCTTCTGGTTATGCTGTGCCGTCCCTCGACAGCCTCCATAATGGCCGAACATAGTTCTACTAAAACAAGCTGGAAAAATCTGTAAATTTAAAATAATCTTTTACAGCCTCAGCATTCAGTTATATTTATACCACTACTAGTTTTACTTGAACAGTTTATGCTAAAAAGAAAATCTCCAACATCATGCGTAGGTGCACAGGGTTGTGTTTTTTTTTGTTGCAGTGATAACCAGCACATGTATTCACAGAGCAGTCTGCAGGGAGAGCTGTGTCTGTTGTTCCAAGTGCATTTTAAATGTCTTCATATGGATATGTCAGTTATTTTATCATCACTATTTCTCATAAAAACAATAGAGTGTATAAAAGTTTATAGTAATGCATTGATTAAATTCAAGACTCACACATTTTAAAACAGCAATGTAAAATACAGTAGATGAAAAACAACCTAAACCTAAAATGTTTCTGCAAATACCTTTGAAAAGTTCCGATCATTTTCTTCTGTGAAGAATTTTTTTAACTTTGCAATAAAATAGCTTTATTACTATAATTTTCATAAACAAAAAAACAAAACAAAAGGTCATTGTATTTAATCAAAAAGCCTTTGGGAAAGTTGGGAATACAATAAGTAGAGAGGCCGCACTAAGCTAGTTTTATAAACTTCAATTTTATTCATATAGCACTTTTAAATATATCTGAAGTTGATCAAAGTGCTTTACAATTAGCCACAAGATAACAAAGCATAAGATAATGACATAAAAACAATAAAATTACAATAAAATAGCATAAAAAGACTGAGTGAAATTAACCAAAATCAGTTATAATCTAATCTATAATCATCAGGCATCTGAAAGGTCAACCCAAATGCTCCTACTAACATGTTAGGCCTTTGAAAATATTTTCAGCCCTTTAACTTTTTCACATGTTGTCACTAACAGCAACACAAAGCAGTACATAATTGTGAACTAAATGTAATGCATCCTTTTTACAAGTTTTACAAATACAAACCTGAAAAGTATGTGTGTGTTTGTATTCAAACCGCCTCAGTCAATACTTTGTAGAACCACCTTTCAGTGCAGGTATAGCTGGAAGAGACATACATTTTTGGGTTTTTCTCTTCCCAATATGTTGTGTACTATATTTGTCTTTCACTCTTTTTCACTTCGTGTTCATTTGTAATTTGAAAGCAATCAAGCAGCTTTTGAGAAAGAACTGAACCCAAACCATCCAAATCTGGTTATTTCCCACTGTGAAAATGAATTGTTTTTGCCTATCAGGCAATGATATAAAACTGCATATTTCTGACTTCAGTGCTTAAAAGGTATCCCACCTTTTCAAATTTTTAGTAAATTTACTCAGAGCTAAAATTCAAACTTTATCCTTAACCCTCAAAGCAGTTGAGTGCTTTCTGTAACAGGCTGCTGTATTACGAATCTAAAATTAATATAGAGACTGCTAGACATTTACAAATGAATGTTTACATATCTACTAATGCGCTCCCGTCCACACAAACTCCCACAGCGGCACCGACACATAGGGGTGCACTGAGACACACATGCTCTGTGTCACGACTCAGAGTATGGAGTCCGAAAAATCCCAGCAAGCCAGACCCAAAACCCCTACTGGTCAGCAACTGTTCTTGCTAGATCCCAGCTGAGGCAGATAAGAGATCAAGAACAGACTAATTATATTTATGCAAATGTAGTAGACCAACACACAGATATAATTCGTCATAATCACACTAACCTGGCTGGAGTATTTGATGCCATGGAAAGAATAAGACATAAAAAAAACATTAAATCTATTCTATCCTCATATACAGTTTTGCTTCTTCTGTTTTTCATATCACCAAACAAATGTTTAATTTAAACAAAGATAACTCGAGTGAACACAAAATCAGGGAAAAAAACTATCCATACCAACCTACACATGCGAGAAAATATAACTGCCCCACTGTTAATTCATGAAGGTACTGATTAACCACCTTTTTTGGTTCAGTTTCACTAGTCACACCCAGACCCGATTACTGCCAGATCTTTAGAATCAAGAAATCCCTTAAAATAAACCTGTCAATACGAAGAAGGGTAAAGTAACACTAAATCCAACACATCATGCCCCAGTTTAAAAAACTTCAACAAACAGATGATAAACTAAGAGATCTATCAGTCTTCAAAGGCTTACAAAGTCTTTTTTTAACGTGTCCTGTCTGGCAGAGTAGCACTCAGAATTGCACGGTACTTATAAATGCAAGATGTATTTAGTAGCAACTACAGCTCAATATAGAAAATCTGTGTATCTGCTAACATCTGAATCCAAACACCTGTGGGTGTAAGTGTTAGCACGCTTGTGTATATAAGGTTTTTCCATAAAAATATGCAATAGCGAATGTGAGGAGCCACAGATCTGCCCCCCTGGATCCGAGACAAACACGGAGGAGATCTGACAAAGCCATTTTTAAAGGCACCACATTGACAGCCATTATCCACAAATAGAGAAAACATTGAACAGTGGTGAACCTTACCAGGAGTCGCCGGTCTACCAAAATTACTTCAAGAGTGCATTGATGGCTCATCCAGGAGGACAGAAAAAAACAAAATGAATGTCACTCTGGAGAACAATCGCTCACATATTAGCACTTCTTTTTATCCTCTGATCAGTAAAATGTTGACTTGTGCCAGGGTTTTATTTTTCCTTGAGAATTTTAAATGGGAATTTAATAAATGTTTTAACAACAAAAAACCCTATTACAAATCCTATCTTTGAATGATGTTAATCACTTAGAATTAGCTGACACCAGTGTCTAAGTTTAGCTGGTAAAGATTCTCAGTCATTCAGGACATGGTAAATCCAAAAAAGGTTAAGAAACAAAACAACTGGACTTCAGTTCTTGTAAATGATGTCGTTTCGGTCTTCAAGTACTTCCTCAATTTCAAGCTAGTGAGAGAAAAGTTCCAAACATCCTAAACAGCTTGGAAGATTGGAACTTCTCCTTTACTACCTTCAAACTGAGAAAGCTCTTCGTATGAAGAGCAAAACGTCTTCATTTACAAGAACCGGAGCCCAGTTGTTTCATTTTTTAACCCTTTATGGATGTCTAAGTTTAACTATTTACAAAACCTTCCCCTACATTAACTGAGAGATGTCCAGGTAATGCTGCTTTAGTCATGTCAGGTCAGTGGGTGGTTCAGGTGGTTCTTTAGTCTTAACACTTCAGACTAACGCAAATAAATTTCCCAGACCTGAAACCATCCTCAAAATGTTATGAGTGCATTCATCCCTGTATGTGGTGCTGTTTGGACATCATCAGATTATCCAGGATGGACATTAGTGCCAGGTGTGAATGAGTGTTAAGCGAATTTAAACATTCTGTAAAAGCTTTTAAGAAATATTATTTGGAAAAATAAACTAGTTAAAAGGGTTGTTGGTCATAATGCACCATAAAATTTACCATAAAATATAGCTTCTCAGTGCCAACGTCTAATAAATGTCAAGCATGGCAGTGGAGGGAAGATAGTTCAGCCACAGGACCTGGGAACTTTGCAGTCACTGAGTGACCATGAAGTCCTCTGGAAAACAAAGTATTCAAGAGGCAAAAATGAGGACCTAATCTTGCAGGTATAAGGTTTGAATTTTGCTATGCAATAGGACAATTATCCCAAGCCAGTACATTTTTAACAAAAAGACTAAAAATGAAAAGGGTCCAGGTTTTTCAATGGCCCAGTCAAAGTCCAAACTTCAAACCGATTGCAGTACTCATACAGGAAATTCAAATAGCTGTGTTTAAGCTTATGTCCTCAAACCTCAGAGAAAATAAGAGATGCTCTAGGCAAATTCTTCCATGATGATAATGGTTAAAAAGGTCATCCAAAACAATGTTGTTGCAAATGGTGGTACCTGAAAAGTACCTGAATCTTAAATATTTACACTCATCGAATTGTGTTGGAAAAAAAAAAATTACATCGTAAAGCCATTTGTAAACAGTCCTTAAAAAAGTCCTTAACAGCTTTACTATTGACAGATCAATGCAACCATCTAGTTGACAATTAGCCTACTTGCATTTAGCATTACAACCTTTTACCCATTTATTAATTACATTTGAATATAGCCAATATTATTTCTAAAAACAACAAAATGTAACTATTTTATCGATTATATTTTTTGTTTACCACAATCTGTCTGAGCAGTTTCCTGCAGTTGCAACTCACTTTTCCAGGATTTATTTGAATGATTATTATTAAAATCAGGTTTTTTGTGCAGCATCCTCATTTCATTACATCATACACTATGCAGTAAAAGCAGAAGGTATTTGCTGCATAGGCAATTTGCCAGAGAAGAGTCATCGTTTACTCACTCAATAGGACCTAGCTTTGCCAGATGGATTTGGCAAAGCTTTCTCTGCCTTTATGGTTTGCATTTGTGTGTTTATGAAACCGTGAGTAAAAGTGAGGGTGTGAGCGAGTGATGGGACTCCTAGATCTGGATAATGATGACTCACCCACCCACACGTGCACACGTGAATTCAGACATTACCGTCATCAGTCAAAACCCTGTTAGCGCCGCTTACTGATGCTAATTGTTCCCAGTCAGCACATCAGGGGCCTTGTCAATGCGCTGTGAAACCAGACCACCCCACCAATAGCTTATTGATCTCATTACAGGCTCACGTCACTCCATCAGTCAAGTGCATGTGTGTCTGTGCGTTCAATGGACTGACAAAAACATCCGTTTTTAATGCAGCTACATTCTTAGTCTTTAAAAGGAGAAAGGAACAAAAGTGAAAAGAGTTTCTGCCTTCAAACCAGCATTTGAAGGTAAAAAATGTGTATAATTTTAATTGCAGATAGACTTTGCCTCCACTGACACTATTTGTAGCTGTTGCTCTTACACATTCCCTACAAAGTAATCGAGCAAACACTAGGCAGTATGAGATAAATGACAAAGCATGTTTATCTGGTTTGACATATTTTTTGTTGTACGTCATCTATGGCAAATGTTTGCAGCTGCTAGATTCTAGAACCTCTCAAAACAGAAATACATTTTAAAAGAGAGATTCCTTTACTGACAATGAATTAAATCAGATTTTCTAAACAATACTCCATCCATCCAATGATCCATCCACCCATCCATCCATTGGCTTATACACCTTGGACACGTCACCATCCAAGGCCTGGGCCATGTTCCAACTGAAAATACTACAATCTAATGGAAAAAAAATAATAATATAGAGACAGTTTATACCTGAACATAGGTGTTTTTAGCTGGAAAGCCTTAATCACCAGTATTCAAACACGGCATAAAATGTGTTCTTAATAATTAGAATTAAATTACCTCACCGTACATGCAAATAAACAGATACTGTGCAGATGTTTGCTGTGTCCACTACATGATAAGTTGCACATGATAAAACAGGGATTCTTATGGCTTTCTTACAACAGTGGCTTTTGTCTTGCCACTCTTCCATAAAGCCCTGATTTGTGGAAAACTGGACTCCTAGTTAGCCTGTTAACAGATCTACCTACCTAAGTGCTGGATCTCTGCAGCACTGCCACAATGACCATCTCTTTGCCCAGCCTGTCAGTTTTGTTGGACGGCTATGCCTCGATAGGTTTGCGGTCGTGCCATATTCTTTCCAAAATGATGGATGTAACTTCAGAATGTTAGTTGTTCTAAACTTGGGATATTATTTTATGACCTAGCCCTGCTTAAATCAATTCCACAGCATTCTTTCTGACCTGTCTGCTGTGTTCATTGGTCTTCATATTGCTGTTTGTTCTCTAATGTACCAATCCAGCTTCCAAGAGGAGCTGACCTGGAAGCTGAAGCCTCTGGGTGAGAAAGAACAAGCCGTCATCATCAAACTGACTGAAGGAAGAGGAGAGTGAGATGAGAGGCCTTCCTTTCAACAGACAGCTGCACGCCTAGGACCCTCAACATTTCATGACATGGGTGGAAGAGACTCAAGATGCTGTGGATCAGACTCTGCTGAAGGAGCACTACCCAATGGAGGTGGTGACTCAGGGTCTGCTGGATCTTAGCTTTGAGCTGGTTGATGGGGCGTTTGTCTGGCATCCTGACGTAACACTGTCCTGCGTGAAGAACTGCAGCAGCAGTCGGGTGGTGGGACAGTTCTACCTGGACCTGTACCTCAGGCACAGGAAGTATGGACACACTATCTGCTTTGGCCTGCAGCACGGCTGCTTGCTGCCCGATAGGATGCGGCAGATGTCCGTAGAGGCGATTGTGGCCAACTACAGCAGCCAATGGTCGACACCTATGACTCCTGCAGCACGATGAGGTTGAGACTTACTTCAACGAGTTCAGCAAAGACATGATCCAGCTCTGTGCTCAGGTGGAATTTGCCATGTTCATCGGACCCTCATGTGGAGTGAGATTTTGTGGAGGCTCCATCTCAGATGTTAGATAATTGGGCCTGGGAGAATGAACTGCTGTAAAGAATGTCTAAACACCAACAGACCAGAAAACCCATCCCAGAAGAGCTGCAGAACAAACTCAGTAAGTCCCGACTCACCAACACCAGTCTGTTTAACCTGTGGCAGATCGTTCTGGCAAAGGTGATCAGGCTCTGCACACCAGAACTGGCTGGATCCTGCAAAGGATCCTGGGGATCCTTACATTACAATGAACCAACATGCCAGCCACCATCGGTCACTTGGCAGGCAGTAACAACACTCAGTACTACAGTTACCTGTGGAACAAGGTGTTCTCCATGGACATGTTCTTTGCTCGCTTTAAAGAGGAGAGCATCATGAACCCCTTGGTGTGTTTCATCCTGCAGCTTGACAACTCCAAGGATGCCACAGAGATGCTGAGGATGTTCATCTGGCAGGAACCCAAAAAGAAAGCATTCCTTCTGAGCAGAGGCCTGACGGTGAAGCTGGACACCAGCACACCTTGTCCTTGCTGACCAATCAGAGCAGCATGCTCTGGTCCCACTCCCAGTCTCAACTTTGGACTTCAGTTTTTTGGAAAAATCCTCACAAGACACAATAACTGGGGTTCTTAATGTGCAGTCTTTTGTTGTCAGTGAAGATAGAATAAACAGAAATGTCCTATTTCTCTTTACGTTTGTCCAACAACCAAAATATATGGACTTGTACTAAACTTTTGCAACAAAAGATGAAATGCCGAAAGGCAAATTTACAGATTAAGAAAAAAAACAAATATATAAACAAAGATCGAATGAGAAAAATACAAGAAATTAAATAAATACAGCAGTGGCCTAAGGTTGTACACAGCAATGTTCAAAGATCTAAATTACACTAGACTCATTTAAGACGTGTTGCAATGTTACATGCATTATTTTATAAACACTTACATTCCACAGCAACATCTCAGCTCACCCTGGACACTGGAGTACAGAGATAAACACATAACTTATCCCTACACACAGGAAATGGCTGCCCAGCACCGCGCAAACACTGACTGCTCAACATATTTTAACAAGATATGTGCATATTTACCGACTTCTTGTCAAAACATTTCACCTACTCCTGAAAATCAGGATTCACGTCCAAACATACAAAACAGGAAGTCCAAAGATGCATTTTTTTCTAAGTCTTGGGGAAACTGTAGTCATTCTTTAATCACTGCCTTCTGGAGAACAAAAGGTGCTTCTACAAAGACCAATGAAATAAACATTCAAGTGTACAAGTGTACATGCAGATAACAAACAAACAATAAAATAAAATGACTCAATAACATGGTTGCTGTAGCATACAAAGTAATCAACATAAGACCTCTTTTTACACCTTAAAGGGACATTTATTTAACTAAAGTAGACAATATTATAAATGTATTTTTTTCTTATGGGCTACATTGAGATTAAATTACACTATGTGCTAAATAGATGACTTCTAAATGTTGTACTGGTTGTACTGGATTTTATCAGAGTATCTGGATTCAGAGCTTTTTACCCTGATATAACTTTGATTTAGATTTTTATTTGCAAAAAGATTTAACAAACCATATATCATTTCCCTTCCACTGAACAATTGTAAAATACTGTGCAGTTGTCTATCCAACATAAAACCTCAAATTAAAATGAAATTAAGTTTGTGGTAGTAAAATGTGAAAAAGTTCTGGTGGTGAATATTTTCAAGCTACATTATAGCTGTGTAACACAGTGGGGTGTTCGCTTCACAGCAAACAGGACAACAACAGATCTATATATCTGTAAAAACCAAAAATATTAAGTAACCTGAAAATTTATGTGTTGAGTGATTCAGTACGAAAATCTTGATAGGCCTGAATATGTGGCATATCAGACACTATGTGAGAGAAGTACTTGAGAATAAAATGGCTTGTGACTTCACAGAACTCTACTCAAATAGTTACCTCTTATAACTTTATATCTGAAAGCTTGCTTGCAGCTAGTAACACTTTTCTCACTGTGAGCATAAGGTTTGTGTGCCGACATAAGCTGACACAGAGTTGGAAGAACAACCTCTGGTGTGACTGACACAAAACGGAGACCTCAGAGGCTGCCAACAGCTACAGACGCAAACAACACTAACAATTAACTAACTAAAACAACTCATCCAGTGTTCTGGTCCTCAAATCGTGAAAGTAATCCCAACAGAATAGTATTTTTGATACATAAGGGTTCCAACAAAAAGTCAGATAAAACCAATTTAAAAAATCTAATTTCGTATTGCCACCAATAGCTCTTTAATTGTTTCAAGTTATCCAGCAGTGGTGCCTGATTGTATATCAGTTTTTATAAATGTTTTTTATTGAAACTGGTCGACTTTCAGGTAATAACTATGCTGCTTGATGGGAGACACATTTGCTTTTGTGGCTTTCAGGACACCCAATTGTGATTAGCTCGCCCTGGGCAAATGTTCAGGCCTGGTCTGAGCAAGGCCTTAGGTAACGTTTAACAAGCTTGAAGTTTTTTCTCTCTTCTTATTTATTTTTTTTATTTCCCTGAAAGATATATATGTATATATATTATATATATATATATATATTAATATATATATATATATATATATATATATAAACAGTATATATATATATATATAAACAGTATATATATATATATATAATATATATATTATATATATATATAAACAGTATATATATATATATATATATATATATATATATATATAAAAACTATATATATATAGTTCAATTGTCTTTTTCTAATCTAATCAAACACAAAACACTTTAAAATATTTTAGCTAATTTAGCTCTTTTATTAGCCTGTTGTCATTTTTTTGTATAGAAACCTTTTATCCCTATATTCATATTTTAAATTGTTTGGTTGTATAGTTTATAATGAAATATGATAGGGGAATCCGTTTTTACACTAGGGATATGGAGTTAAGACACAGGTTTGTGTTAAAATGTGAGTCGGAAGTAACATTTATTACAGCTATTACTTTATTTTTTTACATAATTAATCACAATTTACCGATGTTTTGAATTACTGTATTCCCACAAGTCACACTAAGTTTAATTGTTTATATTTATGTATATAACATAAAGTAGGTCAGTGGGCTTCAGAGAAAGGAACATTCAAAAGCTATCCTTTTTCATTCTTGTATGCTAAAACATATAGCCTGTAACACATCCACTGTTTCTTGATTTTATTCAAGGGAAAAAACTGTATCGTTTTTCACTTAATTTATATTTCTACTCCTCTTCTTTCCCGTGTGTATCCCTTGTACTGATAGCAGCCAATAACATAGCCTTAGGCTCCAAGCTGAGTTGGATGACTAAGCCATTGTATGTCCTGTCAAGTAAATGCGTGCGCACATCTGTCAGCAAGTTCAGATGTGTACATCTAATGTCTGTACTTCTTTTATCATGTTTGATGCATGAGCTGTCACATGTGGCTTTGGAGACTGCATGTAATCTCACAGGCTATAGTAGCAGATCTTGCAGCTATTTGGGGTCTTTTTTGCCCTTATCACAGCAGGCAGAATGATATTCAAAAGAACTATGAAATAAGACATATAGATAATAAAAAGTATCTTATAATTATAAATGTTATTGTGGGGGGGGGGTAAGAAATACAGTTAAAATTTCAAGAAATTATAGGGTACAAATAGATGGTTTAAAGGATCTGCTAAAGTAGAAAAATGTAATTGTGAATGTATCTTTAGTCATAGTAGATGACTATACAACATGTCATAAACAACAACATTTCGTGACATTGCTATTCGTGTGTGGCCAGGGGACGCTCTTCTACAGGATCTGATAATCATTTGAACGTTTTCAACCACTGTTACACCAGCAGACAACTCCACTGAAAAGGATAAATTAAATGCCAAGCATTCACATAGTCTAGGGTTTTAAGACTAAGGAACAGGGTGCTGGCTTTTAACTTCAGGTTGAAATGCATTTTAATTTTAAGGGGATTTATTGGCATGTTTTTAGTTTAGAAAAAAATAATAAAGTGTATAAAAAGACACATAGGTTTGTTTTTCTCACTGTCTGACATTAATCACCCTGAACCTTTCCTGTTTAAGGTCAAGACAGATTACCAAAATTACTTTCTTTGCCGGAATACATTTTTTTAAGATTTTCTTCTTTTACTTTGTTCAACTTTAGAAGTTTACATTAATTCCTTCATATTTGGTAGCATTGCCTTTTAAACTGTAGGAATTGGGTCACAGGTTCTGGGTATCCTTCTACGAGCTTCTAACAAGTTTGCTGGGATCTTTGCCCATCTCTCTAGACATAGCTAGTGTAGCTGAGTCAGGTTATGCTAACCTTGCTCACACACCTTTTCCATGGCACTGAGATCAGGGCTTTGTGATGGCCACTTACAAACTTTGACTTTGTTGTCCTTAAGCCACTTTGTAACTAACTTGGTGGTATGCTTTGGGTCATTGTTTATTTTTAAGACCCATTTGTGCCTAAGTTTTAACTTCGTGTTGCTATTTTATTGAAAACATCAGTCTGTCCTGCACCAAAACACCCACAAACCATGATGCTTCCACTTCCATACTTCCCAGTTGTGGTAGTGTTCTCAGGCTTGCAAACTTCCCCCTTTTTCCTTCAGTTGTAACAGTGATCATTACGGTCAGACGCATCAATTTTAGTTTCATCAGACCACAGGACATGTTTCTACAAATTAATGACTTTGTCCCTGAGTGCGTTTGTAAACTGTAATATTGATTTTTTTACTCTGCTGTTGGAGTAATGGTTTCTTCATCTCCAAGTGGCCTTTCATGTCATGCTGCTACAAGACTTATTTCACTGTGGATAATGACACTCTCTTACAAGATTCAGTCAACATCTTCTCAAAATCTGGTGCTTTTGTTATAGGGTGATGGAGCTCAGAGGTTCTGAGCTTCCTGAACAGTTTAAAGGCACAGTAATCTTGTGAAGAGTGTCTACACTGAAACATTTAAGAAATGAATAAAAACATCTGTAAAACAATATCTTTTTCATTATTATGGCATGAGGAAAAGTACATAATTTTGAATCCTAACAAACTCAAATCAGGAAAGGTTTAGTTTGGTTTATTGTCAGAGAGTGAGAAAAAATATCATGTTTTGTTTTATAGTGTGTATGTAAATATCATCTGGTTGAAATTGTACATCATTCCATCCATTTTCTATACCCACTTATGTGACATATTTGAAAATATTTATCTAAATGTATATTTAAATGCACATTTTTAGATAATATTTATCATCTTTACTTAAGTAAGTGGCCTTCATTTATCGAAAACACAAAACTCACAGATATACAAAGCATTTTAATCTACCCTCCACCTTCCTACCTTCTTCCCTCCAACGTTGCACGGTTAAGTGTTCCTGCTCATGCCGCTTTAGATTTCTGACGCCAGTTTGTCTTTCTTGACTTCTTTTACTGTGAGAGGCTAGAAGGTCACAGCTGCTATGACCTGCCTCTTTATGTCAGATATCTGCTCTTCCTGACTGACATCAACAACACTGACCATTAACATTTCCGGCTAAATCTTGAGGGAATCGTGTGAGTGTCCAGCCAACACACTTTGATGTGAAGCTGTGTGAATGCAGGCTTCCGTGCAAATTTTGTCTGTGCCAAAGCTGACTTTTATAGTCACACATTTTCATTTGTTGACAAGAATTGACAACAAATCTTTTTCCAGCTGTTTAGATTTTTCTGATTAGCACCATTCATTCTTTCAAGTTTTTGTTCTACATTTTTCTTTTGACTGCAACGAGGCCAGTAAGTTAGTTGAGTAATCTCTTTATTTATTTGGTTGCCAGAGATTTACTCTTGTATTTCCACAGAGGACAACACCTACAACAAATTAAACAGCAAAATAAGACCTTGCATTAATCCTGTGCATTAAAATAAATGCTCTCCAAAGAAAGGTTTACCTTCAGAGTCAAACCTTTTGAGCAACCAGAAGCAAAAGAAACAGCTCACATTCATGGAAAGATATCTGCACTTCTTGGTAGTTGTTACTTCAGGCTAAATTACAGACAATATATTTCACACAGAAGCACTTTTATTAAATAAAGCCCTTCTCATTGAATTGCTTTTAAAAAAGAACTGGAAAATAGTGGGGTGAAGGGTTAGAAACTGAGAAACACTTGGAGGAAAGTAGGCTGAATGAAACAATTGGAAGACACCACCTCAAGCTTGAAAGATTCAGACAGGGCACACATATGCCATGTTTGTTTGCATCACAGAAACCCTAAAATGACAAAATAAAGACCAGAGAATGTGTACATGCACATCACCTTGAATGCCCTGCTAAGATTTTCGTGGCACATTTTTGTTTTTTCACATTTTTTCACATCCAATAATAGTGATTAGCACTATTACCTTTACCAACTGTAAACATGTAACCTTTACCTTAATTCTAAGATTTCCAAAACACTGCCAACATTGTCAAAGCCTGCAGGTTTCAAACCCAGGTTCAAAACTCAAAATTATAAAGTAGCGCTGCTTGCTTAGTTCCTCAATCACGTGATTTGCTTTCAATTCTGCTCTCTTTGGTGTAGATGCTCTCACAGTGAGAGTGTCCACAACAAAAAGTGATTTTGTCATGCAACGGCATTCAGTAATCAGAGAAAGATCAGATCTTTGAGTTTCTGACCAGCTGGTCAAAGTCAGGGTTGGTAAAGTAAAAACAGTTAGCTAATAATTGTCAACAGCTGATTTCTCAATGTGTCTCTATAAGTCACAGTTCAAGGCCAACTCCTTTGTCTACTTTTATTTATTTTATTTATTATAGTTATTGGGGTAAATGACCATTTATGGTCAATGTTAAATACGCAGATGCATATGGACACATGGAGTTTTCTGCATTCATTTTGTGCGTAGTTTAGTTTATCATAAGGGAGTTTGTGAATATGTATTCCAACACAACAAACGGCGAATATCACCAGTGGGGGCAGTGTGAAGCAGTATTGCTTATGCACGATCAACAAAATGAACGAAGAAGACAAAGACGATAACAGAAATGGCGCAACTTCTCCACTCACATGCCTACAACTGCAGTACCTCTTTGTATACCTCTTTCTGAGAATGTACATTATCATGTCTTCCTTCTCTATTGCCATGTTTGGCATTGTTTGAACCTTATCTTTGAATTCAGAAGCTAACTCAGATTTGCCCTGCAGTGGTCATAGTGCCTTGACAGCCATGTTAATAAATGCATTGAAAGCTTGAGCGCAGTGTGTTCTTGAATTATTTGTTTAAACAAACAAATCATTTCAGTGAATAAACGGAATCAAATTAACTAATTCATTCCTTTCTCAGTTTAGTGGAGGTCAGCGTGAGTGTGATGGTCAGGAGTGAAACTTGGAACCATGTTCTGACTCACGCACACAGCATCTTGAGAATCTTGAGTTAGTGACCATGCGAACGAATCACGTCCTCATTCGTACATTATGCGAGTGACTGACACAACGCCACTTTCAGCACAGTATTAGTTGGTGAATAATTGGCAGTTTTTGAATGAATCATTTTAATGAACTGTTTCTAAGGACTCAATACAGTCAAACAAACTGACCGTTCAAATCTAAATACCAACAAGATGTCTTGCCATATAAGTGCTAGAAACTTTTTTTTAAGGATGCTGTCTTGAGTATGTCACATTTTCATTATTGGTGCACAATTAGGGGAAACTACAGCAAGCTATGCAAAATATCCTGATGACTCTTTCAAAAGCAATGTTTCCAATTCCTTTCTTATCAGGAAGCACAGCTAAGATGATATGCAGAAATCCCCTGGTAACTTTAACTCCTCCCTAAAAGGTCAGTTTTGCCACACACTGATGAAAAAATACTTTAACTCTTTATCCCATCTCATGCTTGAAGCTCCACTTCACAAAAACAATCTGGTACCACATTACCAATGCTGCATTGACCAAACCTATTCTTCTACCAACTGATTACTTCACTCAACATCCAGCAAACAGAAAGCCACTAGAAAGCAGCTCATTCTAAACCGAAGTTTGTTTTTTAATCCAAATAGAGTTCCATACACTATGTACGTTCCTCTGTTCGTGCCCACCACATGGCTGGACCGGACCAACTTCGCTACCCAAACCAGCGCCCTTTTGACCGTCCTCTTTTTTCGGGAAAGATACAAGTAAGAGGTGGTGATTGGGCAAAGAAAATTTGTTTAGTATGAAATAATCTTGTTTCATGATGCTTTGCATTGTTTGTGGTGCTAAAGGCTAAACCATTTGAGTGCTAGCAGGCCACAGAGCCTGAGGTTACAAGCAAGATCGTCTTGGTTTTGAAGTTGATACAAACTTTATTTAATGGGTGATTTTAAACACAGATCGGCCATAACACCCGCCAGTGCTCATACACACATTAATATGTATATTAATGGTAGTTCAATGTACATGTTTGACTTTAAAGTGATGAACAGGCTATAGGCTTTCCTTTGTAAGCTAAAGCCACTAATGGCTAATGCTAGTGCCAGTGTCAGGCAGGTCACAGGTTTACATTCGGCTTGAGAGTCCTTAAACGTTCCCGTCCGCCATTTTAGTAGTCCATTACTCCAGGTGTTGGCTAGTTAAAACGTTAAGACTGATGGCCCAAAAGATGATTGGTTTCTGATCCAGCAAATCATATTTTCTTAAATATTGTTTCACTAAGATAAGAATGACAAATTAAACAATGTTAAGAGTCAAAATTCCAAAAGGGTTGAATTCAAATTCAGCAAATCATTCTTTAAAATATATATTTTTTTAAATAATGTTTTATCTACTCTTGTGATTTTGCATTGTGACTGGTTGCCTGAAGACACGCCAATTATTGTTCTTAATTAATTGTAAAACTAATTTATCCTTATTTTCGAGTTCCTTAAGATAAACATAATTCCACATTGAACATATCATTGCATCAGTTTTCCGGTTACCTTGTTCCTTTATTTCTACATAGGTAGTTTAGTTTTCTTTATTCCTTAATTTTGCTTGGTAGTTTTAGTTGAATGGTTTTAGCCTAGTAAATAGCTTGTTGAATTGTTTCTGTTAATAAATATTAATAAATTTATGAATAATAGAGATTTTATATTTTAAGGAAAAGTTGTTGTAAATTTATTCCATTTGTGTGTAGAGTTTGCTGTACAATAATGCAAGTGCTCGAATCACTCTTTCATCTATTGTCCTAATACCACTGTCATATTGTCAGCGGTATTAGGACAATAATAGCCATATTGGCTATTTGGTCTGTCAATACTTGACAGACCAAATAGGTATTGAATTAAATATTAAATCATATAAATATCCTGACTGCATAATAGTGCACAGTCAGCTTTGGAAGGTGTCAATGACTATCTGCTGGCAACTGTCAAGTCTGCATACCATTAAAATCAAGTTTTCATAGAAAGATAACACTATGTACATCAGCATTTTGATTTTGTGTTGAATAATTTGATTCTTCTGTTAAACCACTTAGTGTTAATATCTTCTCTCCCACCACCTGCTTAGCCATGTCAACACCTTCTCTTTGGGTCTTTCACACCTTTTTCCATACTCTAGTCAATATCATTCTTCAAGCAACACCTTTATCAAAAGCTTAAGTAAGCCCAAACAAGAGCTAAAGAGGAAATGTATATCTTTGGTTTATAAAAAGAAGTCTTGCTACCAGTTTTTATAGAGATCTGAAACAGTTCATGTAGCCCAAGAACAAGAGGTAAAGTTAAAAGCAGACCACATATCAGCAAAGCTGAAACAGACCTGACCTCAGTTTGGCTATGTTGCTATGAGTGTGAATTCAGATAAGGCCTATCAGGACTGAAGCCAGGGCAAAGACAAGCTCATACACACATCAGCAGTGTCTTACATAACACAGAGAGTGATGGCAGCTGAGGACACAATAATACTGCCTTTGGCATTTGTCCTGTGAAAGTTGGACAGGGAAAGGATCGAGTGAGTGGGAGACATAACAGAGAGGGACAGGCAAACTAAAAAAAAGAGTAACACTGACAAAGAGAGGGATAGAATGGATGCGGGAGTGGGAAGAAGGCAGGGAAAGACTATAAAAGGGGGTTTAAGAGGAGATTTAATTTTCAACAGATGCCCATTTTTACAAAGATTCTACAAAATAAAAAAACAGGCTTTACTAACTGATAAACAGAAGAAAATACTTTTATTTATACTACTTTTAATTTTAGTTTCTGGCACAACTTCACCTATATCCAAGATGCATGCAGAGGCACAAAGATCTGGCGAGGTGAAGACTCCAACACTTTATATTTTAGGGAACAACTTTATTAGCAGACTAATGTTTTTGAGCTCGTGGCCTTTATCAGGGATGCTGATAAACTCATGCATGAGTCTTGCATGAGTCTTCACCTTACTCATTTTCATTTGAGAGTAACTAGGGTATTTTCTATGTGAGACCACATAGATCCTTCAAAGATGGACCATTCATTGACCTGAATGATCTAATTATCCTTGATTTGGATTTAAATTAATTTCATTCAAACAAGAGGTTTGTTTCTGATATGAAATGAGAGAGACATCTCTCAAAAGGGAAAAAAAAGAACTATGTAAATGAAGTTGTTAATAAAATCTATTTTTATTCACATTTCAAAAATATATAACATGCTCAGTAATCTTTGGAGAAATGTTTACCGGGTTGACAGCAATAAAACCCTTCTTATAATTGCTTTTTTATAAATGCATAAACAAACAGCAAACCCTTTTTTTTAAGTTTAATAAAAATCAGATTATAGTTAGGGACACATTCTTTGACGCATTACTGGAAATAATCTTCCTTTATCCGTAATTCCTTTATTTTCTTTTTGACTTAAAACTACTACCTTTGTCAAAGCACATGTGTTATAGTATAGATAAACTATATAAAATTGCTCAAAACTGTAATCAGCAAGTTAAATGAAAATGTAAATTTGTATTGGCCTGGAAAAACCTGATTGTTCCATCTCTAAACAAAGTATAACGTTTAGCCTGAAATCAATTCATGATACTCCAGTTACATTTTCTATTATCATTTTATTATTATCTTTTAAAATATTTCGCATTTCCAACCTGACAAAAAACTTTTTGGTTGAATGAAAATAATAATTTTAAATCTAAATCTGCCAGCAGTGTGAATGATTTTGGGCTTAACTCCATATGTCCCAGAACTTTATGTGAAAAAAAAGACAGAAATCTGTAGGAACTTTCAGTGTTGACGTGTTTAATGAACACAGGGGAAACAAATAAATTTTCCATCAGAAGATCACCAGCCAGAGCCCTTTAGGGAAATATTGCCAATTTTTAATGGCTGGATGTCTTCACTAGTTAAAAGCTAGTGTGTACCAGGTGACCTTTCATCATCCCTTTAAACATAAAACCTTTAAACCATTAAAAAGCAACTTACTTATTCTTTTCATGTATTTTGTTTGTCTTGGCTAAAGTACTATAGCTTCTTGAACTAATAAATGTTTAGGTCATGTTTATGGATACAAAGACATCCCTTACCGTTCATAAAATCAAAGGAACAACAT
Organism: Crenichthys baileyi; assembly: GCA_036173005.1. Taxonomy (NCBI): domain Eukaryota; kingdom Metazoa; phylum Chordata; class Actinopteri; order Cyprinodontiformes; family Goodeidae; genus Crenichthys; species Crenichthys baileyi. Next base: position 128,256 of record JAHHUM010002911.1, read on the forward strand.
AATAATGCAGTGTAAAAACTTGATACATTAAAGCAAACATTACAGGTTGGACATGCTAAGAAAACTGAATTTGTTTTGTCAGAGTGACTGTAAACATCAGAAGCAGAGTATCATTGTAATATATTATCTGTAATTCCATGGTCCACTTTCCCATCATTATGATAACTTCCGAACCAGTTTCAAAAGAGCAGGTATACCACAGTTTGTTGTCTTGAAAGCACTTTAGCTTTCAGTGTTGCTCTACTGTCAAAACAAGGTACAGACAGGACAAGACAGCTGTGCATTTTTATGTCCAGATTAAACAACAATAGTATTTCACACTGCACATTTTTGTAAATATTTTATTATATGTTTTCATGTCACAATACTGATTCTAAGATGCTTTGATACAATGTAAAGTAGTCAGTAGTACAGCTTGTGTAAATTTGCTGCCCCCTCAAAATAACTCAACACACAGCCATTAATTTCTAAACCGCTGGCAGCAATCGCTCTCACATTTTCTCATACTGGTCACTGGAAGTTCAACATAGTACCTCGTGGCAAAGAGCTCTGAGGATCTGAAAAAACAAATGTTGCTCTACACAAAGGTGGCCTAGGCCATAAGAAGATTACCAACACCCTGAAACACACTGCATCAAATTGTTCTGCATGCCTGTTGTCCCAGAAAGAAGCAACTTTTAAAGATGATGCACAAGAAAGTCTGCAAACAGTTTGCTCAAGACAAGGAGACAAAGGACATAGATTACTGGAACCATGCACTGTGGTCTGATGAGACCAAGATAAACTTATTTCGTTCAGATGGTGTCAAGAATGTGTGGTAGCAGCCGGGTGAGGAGTACAAAGACAAGTGTGTCTTGCCTACAGTTAAGCATTGTGGTGGGAGTGTCATGGTTTAGAACTGCTACAGGTCATTGAGGGAACCATGAATGCCAATATGCACTTTGACATGAAGCAGAACATCTCCTCCTTTCGTAAAATGGACCACAAGGCAGTATTCCAACATGATAGGGACCCTAAACATATCTCCAAGACAACCACTGGACTGGACAAGCATGTCTCCAGACCTGATCCCTATTGAGCATCTGTGGGGCATCCTCAACAGAAGGTGAAGGAGTGCAAGGTCTCTAACATCCACCAGCTCAATGATGTTATCATGGAGGGGTGAAAGAGGAATCCAGTGGCCACCTGTGTGCTGGCCACACAAAATACTGAAACCTTAGGCACAATTTGGACATTCTCACTTAGGGTTCTACTTGTCAGGGTTTGAGGTTCCGAAGGACAAAAGCCGCAAAAGGACATCGCCAGGCGCATTGTGAATGGTAACATTTAATAAACAAACTAAACCTACAGGACATGAAGGTAAACTCAGGAACCAGGGCTGATAACAGGACAACAGGCGAACTGGATAACGGGAAGATAAACAGACGACCCAACAATGATGGAACTGAAAACACAGAGTTAAATACAAAAGAAATCAGGTGATAGGAATCCAAGGGAGAAATCTAAACACAGGTATGAAATGATGAACCTAAACAGGAACTGAAACAGCAACTGAAGAGCGTAGGGAAAACAGACTAGGAACTCAAACCCAAAACCCTAACACAGATAGATCTATAGGAGAACACAAACTAAAACATTTAACCAGGGAAACAACAAACACCTAAACAACAGAATGAATCTAATAAATCTGAATGAACTGGAATAAAGCAAGCTCAGAACAGGGAAGAGAAGAGAAAGTGAACAGAAATCAGAACCCCAAACACAGGCAGATAACAGTAATCACCTTTCTTCAAATCGGTTTAGACAACTATGGTTGTGTGTTAAGTTATTTTGAGGGGACAGCAAATTTATACTGGTATACAAGCTGTACACTGACTTCTTTACATTGTATCAAAGAGTCATATCTTCAGTGTTACCTCATGAAAAGATGTATACAATATTTGCGAAACTGTGAGGGGCGTACTCACTTTTGTCCCTCTACACTGACAACCTCTGGCAATTAGCTGCTCCATATATATCATCATTGGGTGTCTGCAGCATGTGTGTGAGTGGAGCATCAATGCGTACATTATGAAGAATAATGGAAGGGAAAAACACTCCAAGATGTGTGATGCAATTATACCCTTGATTATATGATTGGGTAATCTGCAGACGTCCAAAACAAACAGGTTGTCGGCAGACTGTTGACCGAGCATACACCACTGGGACAGATAGACATTCACACGCAAACACACACCTGTATCAAAACATGTGCTCAACAATGCAGTGATAAAGTGAACACCACGCAGAGATACTGTGTTGAGGCACCTTTTTCTATTAATATGTGTCTGCTGCACAAGCTGTGCCGTGTTCTGGGAGAACATGTGAGGTGGAGGAAAAGAAAGTAAACTAAGTAACTGAGCTTAGTCTGTTTTAACATTTGCAACAAACTTATATCTATGTGCTATGTAAGGCAGTATTTGAAAAGAAAAATCATCTCATTATATCGCTACACTGGTGATATAAATTACTGAATTGCAGTTAAAAAGAACAAACGAAAATCGATGTAGCTAATCATGGCCATTATTGACGTTTCAGGTTTTTTGTCCATGAATTCACTGAATTACCTTACAAATACTTTTACGATTTTTGTCAACATTAATTAAAAAACTATGGCGTTGGTTTAGTTAAACATGGCAAATTATTTTAATTGATTGCAAATCAGTTAGCTTTAAGGTTTTTGACACATACAGTAAGTAGTCTCAACCTAATGCTTTTAAAGTATATGTTGTTTAAAGAATAAGTTGGTTAAGTTTGTATCACCACATTATGTGATATACATGTGTCTAAACACTTCTCTGCTTAGATGCTAGTATCTGCAAAAACAAATAAGTAAATATGGTATATTTATAAGGAGACTAGGAGCATGATGGAAGACGGGTTATTGCTGGTTGCGCCATTTTTATTTTTTTTTTTACATGACGTAGGGGTGGGCAACATGACAATATTAGATTGTGAGGAATAAGAACCTGTGCACAGACCCCAAACAGGAGAGTTTGTGGGATCGTCTATGAGGTACATTCTATGTGCACACTTTCTACCTAATTATTATGAGGTTTTAAAATGAAATAACAATTAAAATAATATTCAGTTACCAGGTTTTGCTATGTTGTCTCCCTAAATGTCTGATTATCAAACTATGATTAATATCAAAGATATACCCGAATAAATACAAAAGATTTTCATCAAATTATGATTTATTATTATCATTATTTATTTACTAAGGGAAAAACGCTATCCAAGCAACTGTTTCACTTGTTACACACAGGCCTGATTACTGCCTGACCTATAGAACCAAGAAGTCACTTATGGCATTTTCACACAAGAGTAGTCCAGGTCACTCGGTTCAATGGGGGGTTTTCAAATGACGTCGGGTCACGTGACCACACTTCGCGATCGCCATCTTGGGTGGCAGCGGCAGCCTGTTTTTGTTGTTTTAGCGCGATGAGTGAAGCAAAACCTCGGACCATTTAATTTAATTATGGAGAAAACTTGCTTAATTGTGGGTTGTGCTGTGCGTGGTGGTCTAGACCAACGTTCATTCTACCGTCTGCCAGCTGTGTGAGAAAACGAAAAAACTGAATACACAACGTCGACAACTGTGGCTGAATCGGATATCCAGGGCGGATTTGGACGGCTTGGACCTCACTCACACCCAAGTGTACAGTGCACATTTTGTGACAGGTAAATAAATAATGTTCGTCTACATTTATTGTAAAATTATTCTGGAAAGTAGTGTAAGGATTATGATTATTGATTAATTATTTATCAAAAATTATAATAAAAATTATAATTCAGAAAAATAATTTGTTAACCAAAAATCATTACTTATGAATAAAAATCTGAGATGTCCTCTGGTGTTGTGATTATGGGCTCAAAGCACTTAATAATTACAATTAGTTAATTATCATTAATAATTGATAATTATTAACCAAAACAGCGCTAAATGTCACTGTTTAATCAGCCGCTTCACCAATCGGTGGGGGTACTTTTACCTTATTTTGACTATTTTGGCTCCATCTAGGCTTCTTTAACAAAAGTCTTAATGCATCATTATAAGCCACCTTCAGTCTCTGAAGGCTGGCTTTTTTATAAATAAAAGATAAGTCATTCTTACACGAAATAAACACAAACGATTCTCCTCTCTCTCTCTCTCTCACTCTCTCTCTCCCAATATATATATATATATATATATATATATATATATATATATATATATACATATGTGAAAATTTATTGAAACCATATAGCCCTGATCTAATTACTACTTTGGTCCAAAAACCTTCACTTAACTAACAAGCACTATTCTACAAAAAGGGGTTAAAAAAGAGTAAACACTAAAATATGAGGAACCGTTGCAGTCGACTGAATCAACAAATAGGAAACTCATCTCCTTGGAGACAAACCTCTGTGGGTTTTCACCTGTGCTGGGTGTTGGGCGGGGTCTTCGATCGGTTTATGAATCTTTTGCCCTTCTCGTATCAGATAGAATTCCAGCTTTCAAGCTCTTCTGGAAATGGCCGTGTGAAGGAAAAGTTTGCCTGGGAGCTTTTGTCTCACTAGATATGTGCCTCCGTTGCATCATCCTGTGAGACATGCAGGAAATGGCGGTTTAAGAGTTTGTTTCTTCAGCTTTTATAGCTTGGATGACGTCAACTTCGATGCCCATCACTGCAACGAAGGTTGAGCTGCGCTTGTTGAACTGCGTAGCCCAGTTGGCCCAAATGGATGACCCCAACGGCATTCAGCCAAGACCGTGAGCTGATCTGTTGATTCTGAGCTGGGTGGGAGCACTGAGCACTGCCACCCAGCACTCAGCGCTATGACCTACTTCAGTAAGCTACGCTCTCACATCTTAACCAGCTAGATGTAGGCTGCAATTTACCTTTACTGTTATGCTGTAAATGTATTTCCAGTAATATACCTATTATGTAATTATCCAATAAAAGGCAAAATTGAACTTACCATGGATTTTTTCCTATGTTGTGGCAATGAAAAAATTGTTTTGTGCGCCAATTGTCCGGATTTTAAACACACCAACAGGCAGTACATATGGATCCACAGTGTTGATGACCACAATTTTCTTGAGGCTCATGGCCTTATCAGGCTGCAATGACTCTGGATACTTATCCATGGTCGAAAACGTATGCAATGTTGCAATGTTGTGAAAATCATGAAGCGATACGGAGACACCCAAGATGGCGGACCGGCAGTTGGAAAACCCAGTGGGGTTAGTGAAAACCCTCCATTGAGTGGAGAATGCAGAAAAAATTCACACCTTCATTTGGTTTGGTTCACTTTCACACTGCACTTTTTAAAGGTCTTGAAGACAACAGCTACTCGTTTGGGGCTTTACTAAGTGAACGGTAGGCAGGTATGATAAGCCGTTTTAGTATTTAATCAAAAATGCACCACTGCATCACTAATTCCTATATGAATTAGAGAAATTTGAAATTAAGAGTTTTCCTAGTAAGAATTTAAATTTAGCTATCCACAATTCTAATTCTAGATAGGAAGATTGTATCCATGGATATGAGCAGGTACAGACCCAATGGAAAATGTGAAGTCATTTGTCTTACAGGAACTGAAAGTAGAATAATGTTTTTGATAGCTGAAACATGTCTTGTGGATAGAAGGAATGTCATTCTGGATATCTGATGTGCTATTTTTTAACAGGAAGAACTGGTATTCACTGTTATTATTATTATTACTACAAGAAACACACCATCACAGGATAAATGACTACAGACCTGTTGCCATGGCGTCTGTGGGTATGAAATCCTTCAAGCGGCTGGTCATGAGGCCTCTGAAGGACATCACACTGTGAGCTGCTCACCCAGCTCACAGTGCCTGCCTCCACCTGTCAGTGGATCATCAGCTTTCTAACTGACCAGCAGCAGCAGCCACAGGTGAGCCGGGGGAGCATCTTTTCCCGCACAAGAACCATGAGCACCGATGTCCACCAGAGTTGTGTTCTCTCCCCACTTCTTTCTGTATACAAATGACCACACCTCAGCAGACCTGTCTGCAGAAAGCACCACTGTTATTGATCTGATCCTGCACAATAACAAGTCTGAGAAGTACAACTTTCCACTGGAGCTGCTGGTCATCTTCTACATTACCATTATACATCCCATCCACATCCTCAAAACAGGACAGGACAGGTCCAAACTACAATGAACAATCCATTCGTCCATCCAGGACCTGTACAAGTCCCGAGTCAGGAAAAGAGCAGCTAACATTCCTGCATGCCCCACACATCCTGGACACAAACGTTTTAGACTTTTACCTTCAGGTTGTCGCTACAACGAACTATTTGCAAAAACCAGCCGCCACAGAGACACTTTCCCCATGCTGTTGAGGTTCGACAGATGCTGAAAAAATTCAAAAGTTTTCAGATCACTTATATGTCTGTAGAAATATCTCCAAAAGAAAGAAATCATGCCCCAAACTAAAGGAATTCAAGAACAAATGAAAAACAAAATCATCAACATCTATCTGTCTGGAAAGACAGATAGATGTTGATGATGATAGAGCCAACTATCCCAACAGTTTTTAACTTAGGCAGAAATGTAATAACTAAGACTAGCTTTAACTATAAGTTATAATATTCAAGTAGTGGTAATAGTGGGAGCAATGTTTTTTCCTTTAAGAAAAATCCAGTAGGTGGTAATCTATTATTAAAATTCTTGTTTTAAAACTGTAACATCAGAATTTTATAACAGCTCTGCTTAGTGCAAATATAAATTTTGGACCCACTATGCCATCAAAACACCAATTTGGAGAGAAACACGCACTATAAAACAGGTGGTAAACCACCTTTTCAGTGAGCATCATAATAAAGTAAATAAAGCTGACATTTTAATTGGGCTTGTAAAAGTTAGTGGAATGGTACCAAGGCTCGTTTCAAACCCAATGTTGCGCATGAGCAAGGTACATTTTTTAGGTTTCTGGAAAACTATTTAAACCTAAAACAACAAGCTTGCCTTCTTAGTAGCAGTAAATTACTGCACTGCTGCTGTTAGGAACATGAGTGTGAGCACTGACACTGAAGAGCACAGATGAATGCCAAGCATTCTTGCATAAATAGTTTGAGATTCTTGCCTCTTATCCCCTAACTTGTTTTTAGGATTCTCATAATACCAACCAATATGTGTGCAAGAGAGAAATAACTAATTATGCAATGTGTACTGAGTCAGACCCTTTTCGTTTCATAGAGAATCACTCCCAATGAGGCTGAAAACATTTAGCTGTTTACAGTTCTCTCCTGCTGACAGGCTGTCACAGGGTGAGACTGTTTACAGTAGAGAAGCAGACAGACATTTGGACAGATCTAAGGTCTGCTCCTTAACATTACCTCCTGCCCAGGCCAACTCCCCTTCCTCCCCAAACCTTTCACCAAGCATATTTTGGAGCTAAAACACATCATTGAATCGAGCAACAAGGCAATCCTTGTTCTAGGCCACCAAACCCCATTTGGACAGCCAGCAGGGAAGCCACTGTATATGTATGTACAGTATGTGTTTGTGTGTGTGAATGTGTCAGCACGTGTCCAGAGGTGGACAGAAAATGATTTGCTCTTGCCTTTCAGCTGCAGGCCGTGCAGCGTCTTTGATTACCTGACTTTACATGAAGTTGGACATTCAAAGACACTCGCATAGGCAATATCTGCCGAGCACACCCAGCGAGGTCAAAGGGAAAAGTCATGCAAGAGCTCCGAATGTTGCTGTGTTTGGAACCCAACTGTTGTCCTGTCACCATCAACACTCTGCGCTTGGCACCAAGCTTTCTTTCATTCCGTTTTTTCCTCACGCCCCCCAACAAATCTTTCAGCGCTCGTTTAGCACTCCTCTCACTCCTTCTCTTTCACATGGCCCCTGCTTTAGGTCCCCTCTCAGCTTGTTTGTCCCCCGTTCAGCCAGCTCTCTCACTCACATGATACAGTAAATACACAATTAATCATGCTCATGCTGTTGAGTGTTGCTTAGAGCTGGATTCACCCAGTCCAAATACCTCTGTGATCTTTGCTTCTTCTTTCCCCATCAGAGTTCTTCCATTCCACACAGTTCCTTTTGATTTTAAAAACATTTTAAGGAACATTGCGGCCCCATATCTAGGAATGATGGGAAAATATCTGGGAATCTGTCTGGAAAATGTGCTAGAAATTTTAGTAAAGGTACTCTTAATTATAAACTTTCTTCTTTCAGATATTGCTAAACAGGCAGCAGCATCAGTTTAACTCTGGATCAGGTTTGGTGGAAAAACTCCCTTTATAACCTTCAATGAAAAGGTCAAAGTATATTGAAAATTTAATATTTGTGAAATACTACAAGTTTAAAACCTTGGCCCTCTCAAGCATGAATTACAACTACTGTTGGGTCTAAAAAGGGCAAATAAATTTTTCCAAACATGTACTTTTCAACTTTGCAAAAGTATTCATACCCCCTCAACTTTTTCACATCTTTTCATTACAACAAACTTCAAAATATTTGTTTAGAATTATAGACAAATACAAAGGGGAGTATAACTGTGAAGTAAAATTATTATTATTATTTTTTTTACAAAAAAATAGTTTAGTGTGCATATGGATGGGTACCTTTCACATTTCAACCGCTACAGTACCGATGCCCGGTACCTGGGAATCGGTACTCAACGGTTCCAATTTTCTGTACTTTTGTGTGTGTTTATGTAGTAATAAATGTTAATTTGTTTAATAATAAAATTTTTAAATTTTTCAACTTAACATATTTATTTCTCAATAAATAAACTTTAACGAATATATTAAAACAACATCCAGCTGTTTGTATTGTAACATCTCAGTTGTTTCACAGATTTCTTCAACATGAAAACCCTTAACTGTTTTTTCTTAATAATGCACAAGTTAAAACCCAGCTCTAAGTATTCCTGTTTCTGTCATTTCCCCTCTGGAGAAATTGTTTCAAACATTCTTTCTCCCATGTTGCTGGCTGCAGACGACGAGTCGCTAACGGAAGCAGGTGTCCTTTTAGAAAACTTTGATCTAAGCATGTGTTTTAACCATTGTTACTGTAAAATATAAATATTTTTTGGAAGCTGTGAGCACATTTTATTTTTGTCAAGGTCTTGGATGTTTTTTTTCTTATTTTACTAATATTGCTTTTTTGTTTGATTGTTCGTTGATGGTTTCCTCCACAAAAATACAGCATAGAAAAAATAGAAAAATAAAAAAGGTTTAATCTTAGTGAAACACCTCAGTTTTTTCCAGTGCTGGTGTCGTTCATCAATCCGACATTTTGTCAAGATCAGTTTTCTACTTTACATTATACCCAACTATGCTAAAATTAGGTTTGTCATCAATCACAAAACCCACTGAAATGATGACAGAATGCTCATGAAATCCTGTAATCTACTTTTCCTCATTATCCAGCCACATTAACTGCAAATTTACAATGTAAGGGTTGTGTATTTAATGATGGTCCACCCAAAGCTTCTATCATTTTATTGCACTTTTTTGCTCTCCCAGAGGGGAAAAATATCCAAAATTTCGAAATGAGTATGGCACAGGACTCCATGCTGTAATAATATGACAACACTGGTTGCTATTAACTCACATTTTCCTAACTCTTCACCTAATTGTCCATCTTTATGATTTTCTTTCCATGAACCTCAGCCACCCAAGTCTATGTGATATTTGAGCATCATGGCCAAATCTATAATTTGGATTCAGAGAATAAATGCATGCAGAATACTGCACACACTAATACTGTGATGAGGACTGTAATTCCATATATCCACTTTTCAGTAATCAGATTAGCAGGTTTCTTTGTCCAATTTTGATCAATTTTTAAAGGATAAATGCACAAGTTCACAATTAAGCTACAAAATAAATTTCTATTGAGGTCAGGCTTTGATGTTGGAATGATGGATGGATGGATGGATGAAAAACATTTTACAAATCCAAATATGTTTTAATATAAATATTTTATTTTTCCATAATTATCCACACTTGGGAAATACTTAAATCAAATTGTATACTTTTCCAGGCTACGTAGGCAATTTCTTATTCTGGCAAACACCCAAAGGTTAAAAACCTTTGCAGCTCTATCCATCAAAAACAAAGAACAAAATCCTCCATCATCTTGGAAGAGATATATTAGGCCTAGACACTATTCCAAGTGAGACAGATCAGGCGAGTGGAGCAGGTTGTGTGTCTCCCTGGAAAGTATATACGTCACTGAGAGAATGTGGGCCTTCCCCATAAATAGATTTTAGAGCACATGTTTCTGTTTTAAAATATGCCTCCATTCTTCTGCTGTTCATTTTTAAACAGACACAGCACCCTTTGTTACCTTTAATTGAAACCTTTGTATATGCTTTTGGATATTAAACGTTTGCCATTATGTTTCCACAAACTGGGTTTGTTATATTTTCTGCAAAGAAATCTTCTGAAATAAGTGTGACCTAAAACATATACAACTCATGTATATACAAAACCCAAAACCCCAATCTAATGACACTTTTGGAAAAAAGACAAAACTTCTCCTCTCATTCCTGATTACCATTACAGAGAAAAAAAGGTTGATGAAAACTTAAAAGGTGTATATTATTTTGGCTTAAAACTTCTTATTAAACTCACGAAAGCCTCCACAGAGATGTTTAAAATGTTATTTTTCATTCATAGGAGGAGAAAAGGGAAAAATATAGCAATGAAACTGAGCCAGTGCTATTTTCCAGCTTTTAGATCAGCAGAGTGCCTGTCATGCCTCTGGCTAGGCAGGCTGCACCAGCCTGCTTCATAAATACTGCACAGCCAACGCTTGATGAAAACCCCGCTTCTCTCAGGTACAACTACACTCTGGAGAGCTTCATTATCCACAGCACAGATAAACTGTACCGTAACTGTGTGTGTTTGTGTCAGCCAGAGAGCGGCAGGAGAACATATGATCCTCAAAACAATGTCCAATTTTGGAGTTTTTAACAAATACCTTCATTTAGGTTTTTGTAATTCTACATATTTTGTGCATGTAACTTTAATATTGTGAGCTTGATAAATATAGGCTCAGTTTCTTCTTATTTTTCTTTTTTAACCAAAGGTGTTTATTCCCACAAGAATCCACTGACTTCATTGTTTCTAAATGTAAGTTAACCACAGACATTGATCTTTACTTTTCCTTAATGGTGTTTTTCAGATCAAATACTAAAATCTTGTATTCATTAAATGCAGCAAAAGCACATATGTACTTTGTTTATGTATGTATTTGTGTGTGTGTGTGTTTTTGATAGATAGATGTGCTCACTTTGATATTTTAAATCTTGATAGGACGATCAACAGTTGAGCCACAGTTTAGCATAGTTTTCATTTATAGTCCATAATCTTGACTCTTAGCAAACATGAACATTTTAGTTAAGTTAACATAATCTTTTTTTTTCTTAACATGATTCTTAATAATGCATAGATGCTGAGATACAAGAGGGAAGGGAGAAAGGACACTGCAACACAGGAAAGGGGTGAGCTATATATTTTGCATGCCAAAGGAAGGGTACTGCAAAACAAAATATTCCACTGTAATAATTGTAGAATCCCATCATTTTTTATGTTCTAAAAGATCATAGAATCCCATCCCTTTCTGTGTCATAAAACCAGAATTTCTGTCTGAAAACACAGAGAACACCATCCCAACTGTGAAGCACATCAAGGGTGTGTATTGTGTGTGGGTATCTCGCTGTATCAGGGACTGGTGCACTTCACAAAATAAATTGCATCATGTGGAAAAAAGATTATGTGGCCACATTAAAGCAAAATCTAAAGACAACATTGCTCAAAAACAGGCAGGTACTGAACTGAAGATTTCTTTAAAAAAAATGAGACAAACTCCGAATAAAAGCTTTGACAGTCTGAAGAAAGTCTGAAAGGCCAACTGATTCAGGACTGTTTTAAAGGTTACAAGACAATCATATTTAGCATAAAGGCAAAACCTTTGCACAGTACTGTTCTTTGCAAATATGTACATTGACTTTCTCTATTCTATAAAACAAGTTTTTACAGATAAAATGAATAAGAACGTAGACAATTGCTAATGTTCAGATAGTTACTTGAAATATGCCTGTGTTCCTGTGAGACCATATCAATCTCCCTGTTCGGTTTACAGGTCCTACACATTATACAGTGAGGACAGTCAACAGGAGGACATCATGTCCTTTACATCTGGTCAGCTGAGAGTTAGTTTTCTTTCACCCTTCTGAGTTCAATTTGTCATCATTTTTGTTGCAGGCATGATGAGGCAGAATGTGTAATGGAGCCGTTCTAATAGTACAGATAGTGCACTAACTCAGTGTTCCCTAGATACCAATTAGCAATGAACAACCAAGCATCAAGAGTGAGACAACTGATGAGTGAACATTTAGAGCTCACAGAAGAGAGAATGAAAATAAAGACAGTGTGTAATCACATGTTCAAAGGTGTGTGTACTCTTTTCAAACAAGGCATTTGGGGCCTCACAACGATTGCCAAATCAGTGTATTTTCTTTACTCACATTTTAATTGCAAACAACGGTTCCGAGACAAAAACAAATTGAATACCCCTATTCCACTATTGCTTGTCTGCCTTGCATTTTGGTGCCATTGGAAGATTCACAACTTTAAGTAAATAATGCTCCAGAATTGCTTTCTTCTGCATTTAAAACAGCAGCATACACTGTCTATAACTATCTAAGTCATGGTGCCATAGATTTTGGGATGTGTTGATGTTGGCATTAGAATCAGTACTTTTAGATACCACATATACTGCACGTATGCACCATCGAGTTTATGCAAGTGCTAATCAAAAATCAAATAAATGGCCCAATAGAAATATTACCGGATTTTCATGGTAACTTATGCAGATGCACTGTCTGCACTATAGAAGATTCACTCAACTTAAACTTGCTGAAAGCTTGAAGAGGCTCCAACTGACGTCAACGCAACCTACATGCAAACATTTAGTTAAAACCTATAGAGCACTATAGAGCATTAAACTCTGCAGAGTAATTTAGTTGACAAGAATGTTCGTCATGGTTTTCATAAATAACCCTTTTTTCTGGACAAAAACATGAAAACAGACTGGCAAGAAGATAAAATCAAATCAGATCTAATTATCGCTGTTTGGAATGTTGAGACTATTTTTTTTTGTTTTTTTTTTACATATAATGAACATCTGATTTATTACTTATTTCTGGTTTTCGGTGCTTCATTAAAAAAGCTAATCATAATACATTTGTTTTAAATAACTAAAGTTAATCTGTGTCTGTGAATTTCAAAATGTACATTGTGGTTGGTTCCATCTAAGGATACATATTTTACCAGTAGGTGTAAAGAAATTTTTTTTCTGTAAAACCTAAGAAATGTATTAATCTATGAATTCATATTAAAATTGACTACATTTGCAGTAAATTTATTTTAAGATGTAAAAAAGTTTATATCAACTTAAACTAGACAAAAACTGAAATGACTACAGATGACTAAATTGTGTGTGAAACTAACTTACATTTTAGCCAAGACTAACTAAAACTTAAATAAAATGTGCTTTAAAAATTGATGGTCGGCTAACCCTTAAATATGGAAAAAACTAAAATAACTGTGACTCCAATAAATCATGTACCCACCATTACGCAGTACAGCACCTCAAATTCCTCACCTTTCAAATAAATACACATGGGTTATACAAAATGGAGATGTATCAAAACAGCACATGTGATACAGGTTTGTTATTCATCAAAATATGTCTAATTTCCTCACATTTAGACCCATGTATCACATGTTTTCTGGTACACCAACATACATTAGAAGTTATGCTTGAATCTACAGGAATTTCTTTTTACGATGAATTTGAAAACTTGAACATCTAAAGGTGCTGAGAAGCTTCATCACTAACTGACTCACAATTATCGTTTGCACAACATACAGTATATTCCACTAAAAAAACTAAAAGGGCATTGCCCCTGCTTATTACCATAAGTGAAAGAAAATCTTTTGTGGTTTTGACATCTGGAAGGGAGGTTATCAATATCTTAGCATAATGAGAGATTGAGCTTAAAGCAAACTGGGTTTTAAATATGTAAAAAATATTTACAGCAGAGTTTGCAGAATGCGGTACATATAAAATCTTTTGCTCACAGGGATCGAACATGGATTAAGTTGCATTGTTTGTATGTATTGGTTCTATCTAGATACCCTGGCTTCCACCCACTGTTATGTTAATTGGTTACCCTAAATTGCTCTTCAGTGCGCGGTTGTTTTGTCTTCACGTTGCCCTGCCTCTCCTTGCCCTAGCCAATGACTGCTGGGGATGAAAGGAATCCATCATACTGCTGTTTTTTAAGTATAATGGTGATATAAGTTCTGCAAGTTAGAAAAAGCAGACCAAAATAAAATTTTATTTACTGTAATAAGAAGAATGCAGAGAAACGGGTGAATTTCTGAATGTGATCTAACAATACTGAGCTTTCACTTTAGAATCAAAGAGTTTAGGCTTATTTATGTAGTGCAGCAATGAAGGACTGGCTGTACTTTGGCTGCTGCTGCTCCATGGTTGTGGAATGTGACCTGCTCAGTTGAGGATCAGGCCTCGTTCATATGGAGGTCTATAGCAAAGAACATTCGAAGCAAAGTACCAAGTGTTGAAACGTAAGATGAAATTCTGTCAAAATTTTGTCCAAGCAACTGACAAGGGAAAATAGAGCAACCAACTCAAACCCAGACACACCGAAGAGGTACTTAAAAAAAAAAAAAATTTTGAATCATATATATATATATAGGTTTTATATATATATTATTTTTTATATATTATATATATATTATATATTTTTTTTTTTTTTTTTTTTTTTTTTTTCATTATGTATGTAATAACTTACAGATTGATTTTTTTTTTTTTTTTTGCTGCACTAGTCGCCTTTCTTTTTGCTATTTTTGATAGCAGACAGACAGGAAATGGTGGAGACAGGGAAGACATGCACCACAGGTCTCCTGGGGCGGGACTCAAACCGGGGACAGCTGTGTCGAGGACTCTATGGGTCGCATGGTCTAACTCTACGCCATGCCCTGCGCCGACTTACAGGTAGATTTTGTAAGCACTGAAAATTGTAGAAATGACTGAATGTAATTGTAGAACTACACAACCCTAAAAGATGTTGTAATGTAACCCTAACAGTTTGCAATGTCTTTGTTGAAATATATCAACCTTAATTAAAGTTCAGAAATGTTCTATTAAATTGTTGAAATTGCATCCATCCCATTGGTTGGACACCTTTTATGTGAAAAACAAATTAGGTTACATCTTAAAACATAATAAAATATAAAAAAGAAAAGAATTTACCAGTTTTACTACCTGTTCTTTATCTGCTCCATCTTGTTTCTCCCTGCTTGCTAAACAAACATTAAGATATCTTAACACACTTTTCCCTATGTGGTGACGGATGTAAATCTGACACCAGATCAGAATTTAATTATTCTCCACTTCGATATAAGCTCATGTCCAACAGTACGAGGGCTCCCTGAGCAGGCAGTGGGACTTTTTTGTAGGAAAGGTACAACATAAACAGTCAAATGGGAAGCAAGATCTGTCATTCTTAAGATCTGACCTGAATACGATCTTTCTTAAATAGAATATGTTGAATAGGTTTTAATCAAGTACACTTTCACTTTAAAACATATCCCACTTTCCTGGGTTATACAGAGAACAAAGATCACAAAAGGGACTATACGTGACACCAGTTCTTTAGAGCAATAATAGGTCACATGCACTCATAATAGATGTCCAACTTCTTTTGAACAAACACAATTATGATTAATTATTAACCCATGACATCAAAGCAAACAGCTTCAAAATATATTGAGGTATTTGTACAAACTTTGGGTATATGTCTGTTATTATATTCAACGTGGGAAGAAGCACAAGCAATGAAAGTTGGAAAATATGATCATTAGGTGTCACAGCTGCCAAATATATGTTTGTTTTAGTAAAAATGTATAATTCATTAAAACCATTTTAAACATAAGAAACACAACTTTACAGGGAAAAATCATTAGGATATTTCAAGTGTAGTGAAATTTCCATAATATGTTTACGTGAAGTTAATTCCAATGAAAACATTGTAAACATCTACATTCAATCTAGGTCAGCCAAAAACCAATGCCTCACGATTTGCCCTAAATTTAAACATATTGCACTGTTCGCATTTATACAGCAAGATAGACATTCATAGCAGCGTTTATCGTTATTGTGAAGAATTTCTTATCATGATACAAATTTGAATTTATCATGAGATAATACATTCAAATTAATGATGTTTGAAAAGCCCCAAAGCTGACTGTATTGTTGGAATTTTTATGTTTGCAATTTTCCCCACTGTTTGTTCCATGAGAGCGTCAGTGAAAATCAATAAATAAATTTGCTTAAATGCCATTACTGTTTGCAGTTTAGTGAAAAGAATCACACTTCTTTATGTAACTGGTGTCCTGATGTGGCTTACTTCAAAATAGGTCTGTTTTATTAGGAGCAGTATTTATGTTTCTGGGGCTTTTAAGCAGTGACATACATTGGCCTAAAAACATTTAATAGAAGTTGTAAATAACAACACAATAAATAACAAACCATATCGTATCGCCCACCCTAAGGAAGTTCTCTGAAGATCTAAAGTCTGGACATCACAATAGAGCAACCAGGATAGCCTGAGTCTATCAAAAGAGTGTCACTTAACATCTCCCTTCACACCTATGAATGCACATGCACACATTCATGTGCACTCAAAACCTTGGCAGGAGGAATGAACCCTCCATTTGTTTATTAGCAACACAAACAAAGCGCACAGCATGAAGTTAAAAAAAACTCCAAAGTTATATATAAACATCAGTATGTGGATGATGAATTTTAGAACCCAACAACAAAAAAGGACAAGAACAGCACACTATAAAAAAGAATTCTCGACAGTATTACATTTTATTTATTAAAATTATTACGTTGTAATGAAGTTTGTACAGATAATGTTCAATAATGACAAAGATCCTACATTTTAAACTTCATTTGGTGACGAATCCTAACATTATGATTAGGATGCTGTTTCAGTCAATCAATACTTAAAAAAACATCTTTAAAGATACCCATTTGCATCAAAATCCCTTCAAACAGAGCCATTTTCATCTCTGCAAGTGGGCCCACAGCTTCAAACAACAGTGGTGCAGACACTCAGCCCCTCCCCTTCCCACAAAGGCTCACCTGAACAATCAATTTGCGCCCCTTTTTAGCCAACAACTCAAAGGCAAAATTATTGTTCAGAGGCATCTGCCCTATGATTCTAGCCTACACTGTAAAAAATGTTTGTGTGCATCAGGTAAACTTTGACATGGTAAAAAAAAAATATATTTACATTGGAATAATCATTCTTTTGTTCCTCCGTGGGAAAATTTAGTTGTGACTGGAAAATTCAATTCAATTCAATTCAGTTTATTTATATAGCGCCAATTCACAACACATGTCGTCTCAAGGCACTTCACAAAAGTCAGGTACATACATTCCAATTAATCCTAATCATTGAACAGTGCAGTCAGAATCAGTTATTTATTCAAATTGGATAAAAAGTTTTTCTATCTAAGGAAACCCAGCAGATTGCATCCAGTCAGTGACTTGCAGCATTCACTCCTCCCGGATGAGCATGTAGAGACAGTGGACAGTCACTGGCGTTGACTTTGCAGCAATCCCTCATACTGAGCATGCATGTAGCGACAGTGGAGAGGAAAAACTCCCTTTTAACAGGAAGAAACCTCCAGCAGAACAAAATGGGAGTTCACTGACACCCCTACTAAAATTATACATTATAATAAAGTCAAAATAACAGTCAATGCATAACTAAATTTATGGTTAATACTTTTACCTCTAAATAATTTTTTTTTGCATGTGCTGAATTGCCTTCTACTTATTGGTTTTTCCCTAAATAAGACATGAAAAGATTGTCGTACAGTATTGTTTTGTATTTCTCTGCTCTTTATTAGAAAAAACCCTTGCTTTAAGGAATGGTTGCCACAGTTTCAAAAATTGTATTAAAGTAATTTTCTTAGTATTGAGTCCAGTTTGAGATTTATATGGGTTGTAATAAGACTGAATACAGTCATATTACACAAGTATTTGCCCCCTGAAGGACTCTTTATTTTTTGTCATACATTAATGGTTCAGAAGAAAAATTAATTAATTTCATGCAAGGATAACCTGAGCAAATACAAACTGCCATTTTAAAATCATTATTTCTTTTGTCAAGAAGAACCTCTCCAACCATTGTTAAATCATGAATTAACTTTCAAAACTGATTTTGGGATGATGAGCTCAGGGCACAGCGGGACCTGATTTATGTCAATGTCAAGAAATCACATAAGTAGAATCTATTTGAAAACACAAAGTAGGCTAATATATCTTAAAAAATAATCTAAAAAGAAATTCAAGTACATATTTATAAATTTACAAATGGTAAAAAAAAGCAATAGTAAGGCTTTAAGATATCAGTGACCACACTTTTGAGCAATTATCCACAGGTGAACAAAACAAAGAAAAGTGGTAGACACAGCAAGCTGTTCCCTTCGGCTTGCAGCATGCATTCTTTGACAGGGATCCAAAATTATAAATAGAATGACGCAAAATCTGTGTTAAATGAGCTGCTCTTCGTCCTAACGATGATATTACAACTGTAATAAAGGTACAAATATGCAGAACAGAAATGCAGCACGCAGTTCCACAGTTGTTTTCCTCCATTTCCTGGTCCGTGCTCTGTCCAGCCCTTGTCATTGTAATTAAAACATTTTCATGTATATGTGTTAATAGAAACGGGGGGGAAAATCCAATTTACAATGTATAGATGTCAAGTAAACAGGGCTTTACATAGCATTTCAGAAAAACAACATCCGACTGACAGTCAAACATGGTGGTGGTAGTGTGATGTTCCATGGCTACTTTTGTCATTTAGATCCTTGTCATAATTAATGGAATCATGAATTCTGCTCTCTAACAGAAATTCTTGAAGAAGCTCACTATTATTACGCAGCAGGACAATGAACTGAAAGCACACCACC
Source organism: Crenichthys baileyi (assembly GCA_036173005.1). NCBI lineage: Eukaryota > Metazoa > Chordata > Actinopteri > Cyprinodontiformes > Goodeidae > Crenichthys > Crenichthys baileyi. The sequence continues at coordinate 147,364 of JAHHUM010002911.1, forward strand.
AAGTCCACCTCTAAGTGGATAAAACAAATCACGGTTTTAAAGTGACCAAGTCAAAGTCTGAGCTTAAATTCAAATGAGGTGTTGTGGCATGACCATAAACAGCTGGCCTGAATCGAAACAATTTTGCAAGGAAGAGTGGGCCAACATTTGTGCACAGTAATGTAAAAATGCTAATTGCCTGGGATTGCAAACACTTGATGGATCTTGATAGGTTTAGGAGGCTGTTATATTTTCACACAGAGCCAGGTTGGTTTGGACAACTTTTTCCCCATAACAAAACACATAATCATTTTTCTAAAAACAGCTTTATCAAGTCTGAGGACTCCAAAGCGCTTCACAGTACAATCAGTCATCCACCCATTTATCCACACTTTCACACACTGTCAGTGGGACTACGGAGCAGGGGTTCAAGCCGACAACCCACTGGTACCAAAACAAACCACCTGAGCCACCTGAGACCCTGATGGATAGTTTTTTTTATGCATGAATTTAAGAGAGCAAAGGATAGGCTTCAGTTGCACTATACTATTTTTTTTTTATATAATTTGAAAAGAATGTTTTAACAAATAAAATTGGTTGTTTTTTGGTATACTGGCACTCTGAAACATGAACACAGAAACTATAAGGTTGCTTAAAAAACTTTGTTTTAATTGCACCTAAAATTTAATTTCTGTCATAGCCCCATACTAAACCGGAGTCTTTAAAAAAGAAACTGCTTATCAATCACTTAACCTGGATGGCATTAAATTGACCTCCGGCAATAATGTAAAAAACCTTGGTGTTATTTTTTGACCAGGACATGTCATTTAAATCCCATATTAGACAGGTTTCAAGGATTTCCTTCTTCCCTTCTGGAACATTGCCAAAATTATAAATATCCTATCCAGGAGTGACGCTGAAAAACTAGTCCATGCATTTGTTACTTCAAGGCTGGACTATTGTAGTTCTTTACTATCAGGATGTCCACAAAAATGCAGTTAAAAGCCTTCAGCTGATTCAAAATGCTGCAGCAAGAGTTCTGATGAAAATTAAAAAGAGAGATCATATTTCTCCTATTTTAGCTTCCCTTCATTGGCTCCCTGTTAAATCCAGAATAGAATTTAAAATTCTCCTCCTCACATATAAAGCCCTAAATGATTTAGCTCCATCATACATCAGAGATCTGATTGTTCCATATGTTCCTAACAGAGCACTTCGTTCTCAGACTGCAGGTTTACTGGTGGTTCCTAGAGTCTCTAGAAGTAGAATGGGAGGCAGATCCTTTAGTTATCAGGCTCCTCTCCTGTGGAACCAGCTCCCAGTTTTAGTCCGTGAGGCAGACACCCTGTCTACTTTTAAGGCTAGGCTTAAAACTTTCCTTTTTGATAGAGCTTATAGTTAGAGTGGCTTAGGTTATCCTGAGCTATCTGTGTAGTTATGCTGCTATAGGCTTAGGCTGCTGGAGGACATAATGACCACTTTCACCCTCTTCGCTACTTTCTCACACTACTCTCCAATTTTGCATTATTTGCTGTTATTTCAGCTTTTAACTTTGTTCTCTCTCTTTTCTCTTCCTAGAAGCTACACCTGGCCTGGCTCTGTGTCTACCTGTGACACCTTTCTGGAGAGGGGCATCGTCCAAGCTTCTGCTGGCAACAACTTAATGCTCACCCTCTACCGATGATCCACATGGCCCTGTCTTTCAGTGTTTAACCCTTTCTCTCTCCTAGACATGGCGATTGACTAAGCTTTTACTGTAACTAATTATATGTGTTCTCTTTCAGACTTTAACCTTGAAAACTGGCTCAGAGTTTATGTGCTTTCTTTCTAGATGAAACGACTAAAGGAGCTACATCCATTAATATTTACTTTTCCTTCCCATAGGAAGTACTCCTGGATCAGTGCTTCTTTGTTCTTTTTGTGTCGTGGCAGATGACCGCTCACACTGAGCCTGGTTCTGCTGGAGGTTTCTTCCTGTTAAAAGGGAGTTTTTCCTCTCCACTGTCGCTACATGCATGCTCAGTATGAGGGATTGCTGCAAAGTCAACGCCAGTGACTGTCCACTGTCTCTACATGCTCATCCGGGAGGAGTGAATGCTGCAAGTCACTGACTGGATGCAATCTGCTGGGTTTCCTTAGACAGAAAAACTTTTTATCCAATTTGAATAAATAACTAACTCTGACTGCACTGTTCAATGGTTAGGACTAATTGGAATGTATGTACCTGACTTTTGTGAAGTGCCTTGAGACGACATGTGTTGTGAATTGGCGCTATATAAATAAAACTGAATTAAATTGAATTGAATATAATTTTGCTCAGGCTCAGGGTGTAGTCTCACAATGGGCTACTTGGATGGGAGCCACTTGAGTTGACTAAATACATCTCATATCAGCTATGACCTATGCATTAAGAAAATCTGATCTAATTATACAGCACGTCTTGGGGACATATGTTGCCAATTTTTTACGCAGAGTTGCTTCACATCTATAGAAGCAGCTCAGTACAATAGGATATGATTGAAAAGTTAATTAAATAAACTCAGTGAACACAGAGATATACTACAAGCTTTTTATTTTAGCTAAATTTAATAATCATAAACTGAAACCAATGGAAACAAAACAAAAATGTTTCTCAGAAAATAACAATATTATATACAACCAACCCAAAATTATTTTTAATATAGAAATGTTATGTTATAGACTATAAAATCAATCTCCGGGGGACATTCAACTAAGCATATCATTGGAAAGTTGAGTGGAAGAAAAAAGTGTGGCAGAAAAAGGTTCTCAAGGAGCAGGGATAACTGTGGCCTTGACAGGGCTGAAGGCCACTTTAAAAGCAACCTAGACTTCCTTTTTACGTCAACAGTGCCACAGGCTGATCACCCCCATGCCAGAGAGCACAGATACAGTAATTCATACATAATACGTACTGAGTAAGTACTGACTGCATAAACTATTAGGAACATAAACATACTTTTAGGTATGCCAAAATATTTTTTATTGATGTCATGTTCTAATTTTCTGAGAAACTAAAAATTGGGTCTTCCAAAGCTGTAACCTCTAATTATCATAAATAACAAACATGTGTTTAAAATAATTGATAAGCATATTAAATATGATATAGAAGTTCACTTTTTGAATTAAATAACTTTTGGCTTATGACTTTACTGACATCCACATGTACGTAGGTATTAAACCTCTGTTGAAAATGTGGACAATCCCATCTATTGTATGTAATTTAACACATTTTCTACATTTATGCACCTCATTTGTAAATGTTGGCGGATATTTTATTGGTTAACTTCTTTCTGTTTGTCTTCCTTAAAGCAGTCGGTCAGAGATTATAGGCCTAAATGACGGCCTACAAAGCAAACAGCCATGATCATCACCATAATGACATTGCTTTGTTTTGCAGTCTTTTATTCCACTCGTCCCGATGCAGCTACTGAGATGAAGCCGTGTAAAGCTGCCACACATGCCACCAGAGAAAGCAAAAAGCACCACGGGCTTAGAGGTTATAAAAGATCATAAGCAGCAACAAAACATCCCTACGTGATCAAATACAGATGTCCAAAGTTGGACATGTCTCACCTGGTCCCGCGGAATGCAGGGCAGCGAAGTCCTGCGGTGGGACTTGCTGTTGCTCTGACTGTGAGCCATCATCTCCGAGGCCGCTGTGGAGCTGGACCTCCGTCTCCTTTTGAAGACAGGGATGTCCTCCTCCTTCGCCCCGGTCACAGAGCCACAGCACCCCGTCCCGCTGGTCCCTGAGGCCGGCAAAAGCCGGTCAGCATAACTCGCAAGCAAAACCCCCAACAGTCCCAGCAGGTAGGCCAGGTAGGGTCTCCAACTGGCCCGGACCCTGCTCAGAGTGAGAAGGGACACGGCCCTGATGACGCTAATGAAGACGAGGATGGACACTCCCTGTCCCGACCGGACGACCAGCAGAGCCCCGCCGCCAAAGCAGCCGAGGACTACCAGGGTTGCGGTCAGGGACGACAACTCCTCCGCGCCGCGCAGCAGCGACTGCGCCGCGGCTTCGCCAAGGTGGCACACCGCTAACAAGAAGAGCGCACTCCGGATCAGCAGCCCGCAGCGAATCAAGCAGAGCCAGACCCAGAAGAAGGCACATACGAGTGTAAAAACAGGCGAGACGCAGTGACACGCAGTGAAAAGCAGCTCCACAGCGCAGCCCGCCGCTGAGTGGAAACGAGAGCCGACGCAGCTACTATTTCCGCTGCTGCTGCCTGCATCCCACTCGACCAATCTGAGCAGCAGAGCGAGGAGAGCGGAGATGGAGGCGACGCAGACAGCAGAGGACACTCTTCTGCAAGTCCATGTCGCGGTGAGTCTCGGCCACGACTGGCTTCGCTCGTCCCGGTGCAGCGGAGTGACACATGTCTTCACGTAGCAGCCACGCTCCAACTCTGCCCGAGGATGTTTTTTTTGAGCGCCTCCCGATGAACCTCTGTCGCTCTCTGCCTCCAAGGACATCTTTATCACTGAAGCTTGTGAGGATGCTTGTCCAGGGATATAATAGATTTACTTTCAGTGTGAGTGTTTCATTCACATGTTCCATGTTCATCTGTGCACACACTGGTCACTGATGCTTGTCCCATTACGTTTTAAATGGTTAAACTCGTGTTTGCACAACCTTAGTTTTATGGCTTATAACTTCCCTATTACATTCAGAGGTACCCCTGGAAGTCAAGCAGTGAACAAAAAAGCAAACCCCGGCGTTTCACACATCTAGGCCACTACCCCATCTCCTCCACACAGCAACCTCTTTACCTCAGCCTCTCTCTCTCCTTCTGTTCTCTCCCCACCCACCAGACATTATCCCCTATTTTGTGCCGCTCCGGTGATTACTCCATCACGTTTCAGCCCTGCTCAGTCTAAAGGCTGCAGTCTGCCCTGGGTGTGACTCAGTTCGCAGTGGATGTATGCCATGTTTACATAAAGATTTCCCGGCTTGTTCTGGAAGATGGAGCGGTCTGATTATGGCAATTAACTATAGTAATCCTGAGATACATTTTATGAACGGAGCGCAGTAAAGGGAGAGGGCCCCAAAAGTGTCTGTTATACTCGTCACTTTACTTTAAACTGTAGTGTACTTCAGTGAAAGGTCAAAAGTCCACGAATAAAAACGTTGAAAACTGTTTTACTACTAATTACAGTGCTTTTGCACTTTACATTACAGTCACAGACCACCATTAATTATGTGATTACTGAGATTTTTTTGATAGACCAACACAAAATATATACTGCATAACTTGGTAATGAATGAAAAGGATGCATGGTTTTCAAAAAATATCACAAATATCAATTTGAAAGGTGGGTTTACGCTGATAAATGAAATCCAGTGTAACTGCATAAAGAAGACACCCTATTAATGAACAAAGTTCCCCTGTGTGTATTTGTTCTCAATACAAATACAGATGTTTTGAGAGGACCACGGATGTTTTTCAGAAAACATTAGTTAACAAATAACATCACGAAGACCAAAGAACACAGCAGTCAGGTCAGGGATATAGTGAAGTAGTTTTAAAAAGGAAGGGTTTATATTAAAGCACATCCATGTGTTGGAGTATCCCAGTCAAAGTCCAGACTGACATTTGGAATCTGGGACAAGATTAGAAAATTGCTATACACAAATGTTCTCCTTCCAATCTGATTGAGCTTGAGCTACTTTGCAAAGACAAATGGGCAAAATATGTTAGACTCTAGATGTGCAAAACTGGAGCTAGTTAGCAAAGCTATCATAAAGAACGTTAGGAGGAAACCAGCTCTGCAGCCAAATCAAGTAGCAATTTTACCTCTAAACTTCCAATATCACAATAAATGTTTAGTTTGTTACCTAAGGGTCTTTTATTGATATTTCCATGAGACCTGCATATAAGCATATATACCCACTTGCCCCAAACCCCCATCCTGGTAAAGATGGATGACAACCCTTACATTTATAAATTTTGAAAAATCCAGTCATTTATTTGAATACAGTTATTTAGTAAAGAAAAAGTCCTACACTAAGAAACATAGCATCTAATGATTTGTTTGCATTTATTCCTGCTTAGGTATCTTTTTTCATCAGTAATTTTTACGAAAGAGTTCAAAACATAAACACACCAAAAAAGAAAAAGCACAAACCATCAAAGAAGAGCCCTTTTCTGAGCCTTTAGCAATAAATATGTCGATATGGTGTCAAAGATGTTTTTTGGGTTAAAGTCTTAAATCATATCATCCTTTTTCTTTTTTTTTTGTGGCAGAATGAAAATCAAGTTAGCAGTGTTACCTCGCTTGCCCTACATTTTTGAGAGGATTCTAAAGAGGCCCATGCAATCATATACTCAAGTCTGTCATATCTTTCTGACCTATTAATATTTCACAAAAGACAAATAAATACCTTCTCTTTAAAAAAAAAAGCATTACAACTGCTGGATTATCTCTGATTTGTTGGGGATAAAAGTCAAAAGAATCTGTCTAACATGGGAGTACAAAGACACCAGGAATGTGCAAAAAAATCATATTTGTTTCATATTAGAGGGGTTGTAGCATAGGGGCAGTGTTATTGTGTATTGCGTTCTTACGCAACTTGAGTCAGAATAATAGGTCAAGTGCTATAAACGTATAAATCACTGACTATTTATTGCTATTTTTAGGGCAGTTTAACATGCAAGAGTCATCTGTTGGTTTACTCTATCCTGCTTTACAATCTTGTAAACTCCCAACATCCCATTTATGACTATTATTGTGCCCTCACTAAATGTCAGTTGAAACACGGTCATGTAGCTTTGTACAGAAATATGCAATAAACCAGGTTCAGTCTTGACTTTAATGTGCTGTGAATCTCATTTGGCAAAGGTAGCCATGAGAATAACATCTTTGTGTCATTTTCCCTGAGAGAAATTGTCCAGACACACTTCTCTGGCTGTTTGGAGGAAGTAAAATAACAGTTTCATAAATCATTAACAAGTCTTTTGGTGGGCTCAGTTGCATTGTGTGATTTTGTGCAGCTTCTTAAACATTCACAGATGTGCATTTGCATGTAGTGTATTTGTGTTGTCTTTAACTGAAATTGTACTTGTATTTTTTTGTCTGAAAGAGCAGATGACTGGAGGCTCCTGGAGTAGAGCACATTTAGGTGAGTCCTAATGCTTTACCAATGATACATTTGTGACTGAGTTTTATTAAATAGATGTTCTCATGTTCTGATCAAGGGTTTGGGTTCCAGAGTTTCATCTGGAACTCATTCTAAATACCTCACTCACCTCCTCGAGAGTCCTGTTTGTGTCCACCTGCCTGTCTTTGCCTTTCTGCACCAAAGAGATCAACAACAATAGTTGCAAAGTAAAGAAAAAGAACAATAACCACAAACTTCGGCAGCAAAAACAGTATTTCCGGACCCTCAGCACCCCTTTCTAGCACCTCACCTTTACAGCACCAATTAAGACTCAGTCCAGCTTCTATCGTACACCTACCTTCTTCGCCATTTTTTAACTCCTGTGCTCCCCTCCGTAGAAATCCATCTGGATATGTGCTCCCAAAAAAGATACATTGTTAACAGTAATACTGCTCAGTAAATCCTTCAAACAATCTTTGTCTTTCATGGTTATCTGCTTTTGGGTAAATCAAAGCTTGTAAACACGATGCAAAATATGAGATTGTGTCATAAAGTTCCTAATTTGCTATCTTTATTGAGCTGCTTATGGCTGCAGCAGTAGGACAATTTATTTAGGATACTAAACTTGAAGGAAAATTATTCTTTACAGAGATTATGTATTCTTTTCTTCTTTTCAGGAAATTATTTCCAGAAACCTTTGAGATTTTTGATAAATTCTCTAGAATCTCAAATTATGCAAACAAATCAAATATTCTACCACTAACTGTGGTAGAATTATGCTTGGGACCACGCTATTCCATGAGGGCAATGTTAAATGCTTAAGTATCAACAAGTTTTTAGGATGTCACAACTGTAAAATCTGCACCACTTTACAAGCAATATATTTCACTCACTGCCCCAACCTTCCACATGTAGTTTAGTAGCCACAGTTGAAATAAGTACTGCGATGGGTGGAATAACTCTTCACTTTACTTCATTCTTTTGGATTTGTTAAAGTAAGGTTTTGTGTAAGGCGTAAGTAGAAGCTGCCTTGGTAAAAGTAGGAACTGAATTTATCATGCATATGTTTAGAAGTAAAATCATGCTATTCGGATATTAATGGATGTTATTTGATGTCTGAAAGTCAGTCTCCTAGAGATATAAATTGCCCTCTTCTGTTTTCCTCAGAACAGTAAAGTTAAAAGCTTGTGACAACAATAAAAAAAAAATCATTGTTTTGAAATAGTATGAATCCAGACCATTTTTGACTGTGTTGGATTATGCTTGTGCTTGTGCCACAAACAGAAACAGCAATAAATCTTAGGAAGAGCCCAGTGGTAGAAATGGGGTCAGGTGGGGGTTGGTGTGGAGATTGGGAGTTAGGTCAACACCTAAATCACTTTAAAACAGGAAATGAGTTTTATACACACAAACATTATACACATAAACTTCAGTGTATTTTGTTAGAATTTTATGTAATAGACAAACACAAAGAAACACAATTGTGAAGGTTTTCAGCATTGTTTTTAGAAATAAAACTCTAAATCTAAAACTGTGGCTTGCAAATGTTTCTTAACTTCTTTTACACTGATACCCCTAAAAATCCTGTGCAACCACCTGGCTGTTTGCTAATTAGTACAATTAATCTGAGTACCTCAGTGTAGAAAATATTTGTAACGTCAATGCTTTGTAGGAACCACCTTTGACTGCAGTTACAGCTGTTAGTCCATTAGGCTATGTCTCTATCAGCTTTACACATTTTTTTTTATTTTTAGATTTTTAAATCTTGCCACAATTTGTCAATTGGATTTAGATCTGGACTTTGACTGAGCCATTTGAAAACCTGAAGATGCTTTGATCAGTAAACCATTCCAGTGTTGCTCTGCCTGTGTATCTTGCTGAAAGGTGAACCTCCGCCAAAGTTGTAAGTCTTTTGCAGTCACTAACAGGTTTTCACTCAGGAGTGCCTGTATTTAACTCAATCCAACTTCCTATCAACTCTAAAAAGCTTCCGGTCCCCGCTGAAGAGAGCAACCCCCTCAGCATGATGAAGGCACTTCACGTTCTTTAATCTTTACTATGTGACATTTTTACTCAAAGACAAAAGACTGGGTTTAACATCACTGATTCACCACACACATTCCTAAAACAAATTCAGAGCCTGTGTGGCGAAAGACTGTTAAGATATCATGGACTAGAAGATGTTTATGAGTTATCACAGCATAAAATGTATCATGTCATGTTTATTGCTCTCTAGCTGACATAAATTTTATGTAGTGGTCTTTTCTCACCACTAGTGACTTGGAGCATATAACTGAGAGACCTGACAAAAGGGGAAACATATGTTCTTTAAATATGGGTATAAAATGAGGATTTGCCTGCAAAACTGTGGTGGATTGCCGTAGCTTGGTATGGTGGGACAAAGACAGACAAAGAAAAGAAAACATCTGTATTTTATGACTCATTCTCATCAGATCTCAGGCCAGTTTGTTTGCTCACAGTCCCTCTTTTCTCATGTGATCTTCACTGTTTGTCCAGCTATCTACATGCCATTGTAAATCTTTGAGATAGCACAAACAGAAGGCCTACTTGTTCAAGTGCACATTATAGGTTCAGTTTAATAAAAAAAAATGTAAATACTAACTAGGAGCATCGACAGTAATGTTGTAAGATTTGCTCTTTGCTTGCTCTTTGCCTGCGGCCCGGGCTGTGACAGAGACAAAAACCCGGGCCTGGGAGGAGTTCGGTGAGACCATGGAGAAGGACTACCTGTTGGCCTCGAAGCGATTCTGGTAAACCGTCCAGCGCCTCAGGAGGGGGAAGCAGTGCTTCGCCAACACTGTTTACAGTGGGGGTGGGAGGCTGCTGACCTCGACTGAGGACATTATTGGGTGGTGGAAGGAGTACTTCGAGGATCTCTTCAATCCTGCCATCACGCATTCCCTGGTGGAAACAGAGGCTGGGGACTCGGGGTTACACTCTTTCATCACCCAGGCTGAAGTCATTGAGGTGGTTAAAAAGCTCTGCGGTGGCAGGGCTTCGGGGGTGGATGAGATCCGCCCTGAGTACCTCAAGTCTCTGGATGTTGTAGGGCTGTCATGGTTGACATGCCTCTTCAACATTGCGTGGCGGTCGGGGACAGTGCCTCTGGACTGGCAGACTGGGGTGGTGGTCCCCCTTCATAAGAAGGGTGACCGGAGGGTGTGTTCCAACTTCAGGGGGATCACACTCCTCAGCCTCCCTGGTAAGGCCTATGCCAGGGTATTGGAGAGTCGAATAGTTGAACCTCGGCTTCAGGAAGAGCAGTGTGGTTTTCGTCCCGGCTGTGGAACACTGGACCAGCTCTATAGCCTCTACAGGGTACTCGAGGGTTCATGGGAGTTTGACCAACCAGTCCACATGTGTTTTGTGGACCTGGAGAAGTCATTCGACTATGTCCCTCGTGGTGCCCTGTGGGGGGTGCTCCAGGAGTATGGAATTGGGGGCCCTTTATTAGGGGCCATCCGGTCTCTGTACAAGCGGAGCAGGAGTTTGGTCCGCATTGCCGGCACTAAGTCGGACCTGTTCCCAGTGCATGTTGGACTCCGGCAGGGCTGCCCTTTGTCACTGGTCCTGTTCGTAACTTTTATGGACAGGATTTCTTGGCGCAGCCAAGGGCCGTAGGGGGTCTGGTTTGGGGACCAGTGGATTTCGTCTTTTGCAGATGACGTGGTCCTGCTGGCCCCCCCTAGCCAAGACCTACAGCATGCGCTGGGGCGGTTCGCAGCTGAGTGTAAAGCGGCTGTGATGAAGATCAGCTCCTCGAAGTCCGAGCCCATGGAAAAGGGTGCCTTGTCCTCTTCAGGTTGTAGGGGAGTTCCTGCCTCAAGTGGAGGAGTTCAAGTATCTCGGGGTCTTGTTCACGAGTGAGGGAACAATGGGGCGGGAGATTGACAGACGGATCGGTGCAGCTGCTGCAGTAATGGGGACACTGTGCCAGTCCGTTGTGGTGAAGAGAGAGCTGAGCCGAAAAGCAAAGCTCTCGATTTACCGGTCAGTCTACGTTCCTACCCTCACCTATGGCCATGAACTTTGGGTCATGACCGAAAGAACGAGATCCCGGATACAAGCGACTGAAATGAGCTTCCTCCGTAGGGTGGCCGGGCACTCCCTTAGAGATAGGGTGAGGAGCTCGGCCATTCGGGAGGGGCTCAGAGTAGAGACGCTGCTCCTCCACATCGAGAGGAGCCAGTTGAGAAGGCTCGGGCATCTATATCGGATGCCTCCTGGACGCCTTCCTCGGGAGGTGTTCCAGGCACATCCCACTGGGAGGAGGCCCAGGGGACGGCCCAGGACACGCTGGAGGGACTTTGTCTCTTGGCTGGCCTGGGAACGCAGTGGGCTCCCCCCGGAGGAGCTGGAGGAGGTGTCTGGGGAGAGGGACGTCTGGGCGTTTCTGCTGAGTCTGCTGCTCCCGCGACCCGGTCTCGGATAAAGCAGAAAGGAATGAGTACAAGTACGAGAAATCTGCTTGCATTTGATTTGTGTAATGTGCGACTAATAGGTGGCCTGACAACAGATTCAGCCAGCTGAGCTGTAAATCTCAGCTGCTCCTCCAGAGTTACCATGGGTGTCTTGGCTGTTTCTTTTATTCATTCTCTCCTTGCCAATGCTGTTATTTCGGGGGGACAGCAATCCTTTTTTTTAGATCAGACCAGCTTTTAGGTAAGAAATTTCAACCAAAGTCATTATCTTTTTAACTTCCTTTTGCCTAGAATGACTAAAATAGAATATACATATTCATTTGTTCTATATTTATTTGTAATCTAATATGATATAAAAAAATATATAAGATATAAAAAAATCGGGGCTAAAAATGTGAGTAAGATTGGCTTTATGAAAAGCCTTGTTTTAAAACAAATGGTGGCAATAGGCTGCAGGGATTAACAGTGTCTATCAATAAAATATCCTATCTGCAAGGCTTTTAAATTATTTTCTAAGGTGAGCTTGTTCATATTCTGCACAAACAAAACATTAAGTACATTTAAGTTAATGTTATACAATTAGATTTATATTCATTCATTTATCAAAGAGATTGTTTGAGACTTTGGAAGTGAGGTTCTGTTCATAAGTTACAACCAGTTAATATTTCACCAGCAGCAGATACTGTACATGCTGGCCTCTTCATTTAGTATAAATTCAGATTTATTGGTCCTGAGGCTAAGGGTAAGTGTTATTCTGACACCAAAGCAGATTTCAAAAATCTCCAATCTCAAAAATGTTGATGATTATTTACTTGGGAAACATCTGTAGCAGGTGATGGAACATGTTTCCTGTCAGAGTAAATATCTAATATAGAAGTAGATCTGTGCAAAACTGTAATTCAGTGTCATAAAAGAACAGAGAATTGTGGGATGTCGTCTACCGGATCTGGACTCGATTTATGCTGCAAGAGTCCAGAAAAGGGCCAGACACATTGCTACAGACCACACCCACCCAGGCACTGTTGGTCCCACTTCGGTCAGGAAAACGTTTGAGGAACATTAGATCAAAAACAAATAGACTGAGAGATAGTTTCTTTCCAAAAGCAGTGAAGGCAATTGTCCCCCCTGCAGGCAGACACTAAACATCATGTTTTGCTGAGTTTGTAGTGTAGGTTGTCTTTTAATTCCCTAAGTATGGCTAGTAACAGATCACACTCTAAGCCTTCAAAATGAAGTTATGTCCCAACACAAAGAGTAAGACAGAATTTAACAAATTTGCAGCTGATTTAGAATCACAAACTGGTCTGAAAACCCTAACTCCATACAGCCAAAGCTTGTTCAACCAGCAGGTTTAATAGTTAAATTCAATGGCCGTTTATCTGGTTAAATGAAGTTTTAATTTCAAGGCCGAGCCACCTTTGTGGGGACAGTAGGTGCTACAGTTGGAATGAGAGTCATTGACATTTCTAAGCTCCAACTAATAACTAATTTTGAAAGTTGTAGGTGGTAGAATATCATGCAAAACAAGGCAAACAATTATAAGCTGTAGTCACAAGTCATTGATGTGCAATGCTATGTAGACAAACTTTAAAAGAAAGGTGACGCAGCCGCATCAGTTTAATACTGTGGAAGATCAGCAGACAGAAGTGACATCCTATTTTTCTTTTTGACTTGTCTGTCATGATATCCAAGCACCTAAAACTCACAAAACATGCTTGTTTGCTCATTTTATTGTGCCAACCACCCCAGAAGTTGAATTGAAACTATAAGGTAAAATTTTCACCAAAAGTGGCACAGCTGTTGTTGAAGGGCTAAATGTAAATCCATCTATGGAGGAACATTGTCACTATGAGATAAACATCTCAGCCCCAAGTCTCTCAGCTACTGTTGCATACCCTCATTGAATGTACCCTTTGTATGACATCGTCAAGCAGCCCAGATAAGTATGACTGAACTGCTTGAAAATGATTCATTAACACAACAAAATGATACCTGCTATTAATGTGCAAATGCCAGTTTTGCATCTCTGTGGAACATTTGTTTAAGTGGTCATAAACAAAAAGAAAACAAGTCTCTGATCCAGTTAGTGTGCGCTTAGAAAGGGATGCGGCATTGGTGCTGGTGAGGGCTCATAGAAACGTAACTAAACTATGTGTACCTTTCTGAACAGCACTACATATCGCTTGTCTCCCAGAGAGCTATCGCTCCATTGTTCTTTGCTTTTGAAGTTTATGCTAATTGTTTATTTATATCTGCGTACATTTCCCAGTTATCTTTTCTGTCTAATTTTCTTCAGTTCAGCCTGTCTATAAAGACAGAAAAATATATAATATATTTCCCCTCAATGACGACAACAAAGCTTTTTTTTCTCCTTCACTGAGCTCACTTTTTTGTCACTCTAGAGACCCTCTGAGCTAGATGTTAGTAAAGCTCTGGGTAAATTTGCCTCTTCACCAATTTGTAGTCCTATGTTTTGCCTTTTTATCCCAACCTTCTCCTTTTTTGTATCCATAAATAAACCAATATAGTCCTCATGTTGTCCTGTGCCTCTCTTTGCTCCCATGTGATGGACAGGCAACCTGTCTAGGTCCTGTGAATATCAGTTGAAACTGATATTCACATACACTGTATACTTGTCCATTATGACGTGTGCTGCAGCCTTTTTTTAGCCAGTTCACCCTGGTGAAAGAGATCTTGATCTCAATGGGTCGTTTATATGGTTAAATAAATAGCATATGTATGGGGAGTGTGAGTGAGTGTACACAATGTGCATTGTTGTGTGTCTTTACGTTGGGTGCGTGGGTGTGAGTGTTTTTATGTGTACGCATGAGGGTGGGAATGTGTGATTGTGACTCTGTGCGCCTGTTTTTGTGTCCGGTTAGGCTGCTTGGAATGTATGTAACTGACTTTGAGTCTGTCTATATGATTGGGCTGAATTGATTTTTATATGTCTCTATGTTAAATATAGCTGCTTGTCTTGTCTTGTTTCCCTTAAGAGAAAATTTGTTGTGGATATGCATAAACTGAAATTTGGAAATGTTGAGTCTGGACGAGTATGGAGTTTTAAAATACAAAAATCCATGTGAACTAGAATGAGAGAAAGAGGTGGAGAGGAAACAGTAGAAACAGAGCTACTGAGGGAGACAATGAGCTAGATTAGAAATTGAGAAGGGAATAATAGCTTGGACAGTATGAGGCTAAGTTGTTTATGTAGCAAGTATCAATGCTACAGTAGATTCAGTACCAACATCTTTCTCACTGTGTAGAACAGAAACATTTTGCTGAATATTGTTATGCTAATAAAAATATATTAACATATGCATCATCAGTTAGTAAAGCACTAATACAGTGCAGAAATCCCTTTCCTCTGAAAATTTAAACCATCCTACCACAGCTCTGCAGCACTCCCTGACAAAGACCAAATGCTCAGAGGAAGACAGGGGAAGATACTTGTATCAGCCCATGCATGACTGCACATGCATGTAACTGTAACAGTGGCACGAACCGATGCAAAACCAAGACACACAAATGTGGACAAAGAGGCAAATGCACACACTGTGGGGGGAAACAGAGATGCAGCACAAACAGCATGAACTTCAACTCTAAGCTGACAATTAAAAGATGTTTCTGAAACAATCATCATCAGTGAGAAGATGGTGAGTTTATTGTTTGTGACTGAACCAGCACATTTGGCACTTTTATTCCTTCTCATACTCCCACTTAATGACACTGGTTGAACTCTGGTCAGTGCAGATCAGCAAGTCAAGCATTTGTTTTTTCCATGATGATTCCTCAATGTCCTCATGTGACCTTCCTTTACGATTAGAGCTGCCTTGTCATCACACAGTCAACCTGGGATGCAGAACAACATGCACCTACATGTTAAAGAATCCTGCCTTTGTTGCATGGACACTTCTAACATGTTCTTGTGGAGCAAACATGTTTGTTATTGGACAACTTTAATATACACCCCGACCCTGTAAGTTGATCTGGAATTCAAACTGATCCAAAAAAGCTGTTCACATACGCTCTCAATTCCATCTGATTACGCTTGAGGTGCATTGCAATGGGGACAACACACTTCTCAAATTTTTATTAGTACAATATTTTGTGGGTGCAATGTGGCAAAATGTACAAAGGTCCAAGGAATTATGAATACTCTTGGGCTCTACTAGATCAGTGACCTGTCTAGGAGGTACCCCACCTCTCCTGACTGGTGCAGATAGGCACCAGCCCCCCCTGCACAGACAAGCAGGCATAGACAATGGATAGCTGGAAGATTAGATACGTCATAATAACATGATCTCACATTCTTAGAGTCCAAAAATCACTAGTTATGGAGAATTTAAGTTTAACAAAGAGTTTTGCTACGAAATTAAACGTTCTTGCCTCTATACAACCTCCTCTAATCACCTCATACATGTCCATTGGCAGACAGCATGCATACACTGAAACAGAAACCATCCCTCAGGCGCAGTGTATTACTGTAGTTAAGCCTCTGTAGTGCTTTACCATACCACTTTATCAAAAGACAAACGATTTAAAGTAGGTTGATTTCCAAAAACGCTGCCACTGCGGACTTTGAACTGTGAACCTAAATAAAATGCCAATTTTATGACTGCAGTATATTTTCTGTCTTCTTTTACTTTGAAAATTCCCTTCCAAATACAGTAGTTTTTAGTACTTAATGTTACAACTCTGAGTGTTGTCTCTATTTTGTGGCTTGACAGTTGCAGAGGTTTTCATTTGTTCTCTTAGCAGGCAGTCCATGCCAGGCCCTTGTCCAAGATTGGTCTTACTCAACCATAGTTACTCAACCAGCTTCCACTGCAGCTCGTTAAGCTGCTGATTTTAATCGGCATGTCATTCCCATGCTCCAAAAAAGCAACAGGAATTCCCCGCACCTGCTGCTATAATAGAGCAGCCGGTCTGTGGGCTGACGCAGGCAGGTCGTCATTGGGTCTTTTGTTGTGGTCAGTTTGTTTTTAAGAGTTTAGCTTGCAGCAGTGCGACTCTTTGGGTTTGTTTGTTTGTTTGCTGACAGGGCCAAACTGAAACACTGATGTCATTTGTTTTGTGGTTCATGTGCCCGCAGTGTGGACCTGGAAGATGGGAAAGGGAGTATAAAAAGTTTGTCATACAAAAGACATGCATATAAAAAATACACATTTAGCTTTGCAAAAATATTTTTGCTGTACTTAAGTAAGTTTAAAGACAGTATTCCAGCTAGACTAGGGTTTGGTTGTTCATTTATACCTCTTGTTAATTAGATTTTTGGGCAACACAGTGCTAACTGAGGGAATGTGGCCCAATGCCTATCAACAGCTGTGAACTGGCAAGAGGTGTCATACACCTACACATTTTAAATTAAAATAATTTCAGGCAATTGGGGGGTATGAAGTTAATTCAACATGCATGGGTTTGACCTGTAGGAGGCAACTAGAGTACTCAGAAATAACCCACACAGGCACAGGAAGAACATGCAAAGTACCTACAGGGCGCCCCATCAAAAATGCCAAGTGAAAGCCTTTCTGTATGGATACAACACACTGACATTTCCTCTGTAAAAAATGGATTTGAAACACTCCCAAATGTTTATTTATTATAGATTTTTTACATATCTGCCCTCACAATGACTCTGGAATGTAAATGTAAAAATAGGTTCTTGGTAAATTGTCTTTGTCGACTGAGTGCTTTCTGCATGTGGGTCAGGACACTGCCAAAAACTATGGCAGTCTGCTTTTAGTAAATTCAGTGTTCATGCTCCTCATGTCTTTCCAATCATGGTCCATATTTGACAGCTGGACATTGTCAGAGTCATTAGTCAGTCCAGGTTTTAAGGATGTACATATATCACTTTGGGCCCCTGTTGGAAATAATGGGCATGTCAGGGGACCCACACACACTGATCCTCCACTCTGTTTTAAAGAGCCTAATAGCTGGCTCTGGAGGGGTTCTGTAATGCTTGGAACACAATACAATGACGTGGTCTGTCTTTCATACCCTGAACCGTCACAATTTGTGTAAATGGTTTGAAATATGGAGTCATTGTGTGCCCAATATGGAAGGTAGTTACATGAAACAACTGTTTATTATGTTTACCATCAATCCTCTGAGTTTAATGACTTTAGATCTTTGTTTTGACTGAAGCTTGGACAGCCTGTTAAACTATCGCACAAAGTGATGCCACCAATCACGTCTTCTGATGCTGTTTTAGAAACAGCAGTTAAATCACCAACATACCCAGAGCTGCTCTTCATATGGGACACATTACATACAGCCACAATGCATTTGTTCTGGGTGGTTATTTGAGTTTATTTTTTGTAAATGTAACCTGGGCTGTCTTGCTGTCTATTTCTAACTCAGACTATAAGTCCTGGATTAAAAACGAGTGAATAAGTAGAGAAAGTCCAAAGAAAAACTTTAAAAATGTCATAATGTTCTTTTGAACAGCTGTGACCCGCATGCAAAAGCAATCAGGAGACAGAGTTTAACGGTAGGGATTTTATTTACAAGGAGAATAGTAGATGCAGGCAACTGGAACCGGGACATAGACTGTAAAATAAAGAGAGTAAGCAAAGGAGCAATCAGGAGGAAGATGCAAAATAATAACTCTAGCTTACTTTGTGGATGAAGTGATCCACCAGAGGGGGGTGGAGAAACTAAGAGGAGGTGTAAGAAGCACTGGAGACGAAGGGCTTGAGCTGAGAGACGTGAAACACAGGATGGATACGAAGGGTAGAAGGCAGACGAAGGCGAAGAGCAGTGGGACTGATGACAGAGTCAATAGTATAGGGACCAATAAATTGAGGAGAAAGTTTTTTGGACATAGCCTTTAGCTGGATGTCCCGAGAAGACAACCAAACCTTTTGGCCCGGACGCTACTCAGGAGTGGGCCGTCGTCTCCGATCAGCATACCTCTTGTTTTGGTCCACGTTGCGAAGAAGGGCACTGGAAGCAGTGTCCCAGATCCTCTTGCAACGGCGAATATGGTGGCGAACAGAGGTAACTGCAATGTCCTTTTCCTCTGTAGGGAATAGTGGAGGTTGGTATCCGAGGGCGACCTCAAATGGGGAAAGGCCTGTAGCTGATGAAACCTGTGAGTCAATAGCATACTCCACCCAGGGCAAATAAGTACTCCAATCTAGGGGTTCTATGGAAGTCATGCACCTGGGAACAGACTCCACCTGCTGGTTCATACGTTCGGTCTGTCCATTTGATTGAGGGTGGTAGCCCGAGGTCAGGGAGGTCTTAGCTCCCAGAGCCAAACAAGACTGCTTCCAGACATGAGAAACAAACTGGGGGCCGCGATCAGACAAAATGTCTAGAGGAATGCCATGGAGTCTAAAGACATGTTGGACTAACAACTGGGCGGTTTGAAAGGCAGAAGGTAGTTTCTTTAATGGTATGAGGTGGCAAGATTTGGTATATCGGTCCACAATGCTGAGAATTACTGTCATACCCCTGGAGGAGGGCAGTCTGGTCACAAAATCTAACGCAATATGGGACCAAGGACGTTAAGTGGTTGGAGTAACCCATAAGGTGGCTGGTTACCTGACTTCTACAAATCGAACATGCTAGTACATATTCTTATTATTAGTTCTCCAAAACTCTGACAACCCAGGGTTCAGACCAGGAAGCAGGGTCGTAGTTTAACACTCCTCTCTGCAGCTTCTGTACTGCTACCCACCCATTACCCTATTAAGATAGTGTCTCACCCACGGCCAAAATTGAATAGATTAAAAAATAATCTAAAACGAGAAAATCAGGAAAATCTAATAAAAATAAACACAACTCAGACTAAGAAGAAAAATAAATCAATTAAATGTGGCTTACTGAAGATAAGATCTCTCTCTTCAAAGACTTTGCTAGTTAATGACCTGATTTGTGACAATCAGATTGATTTATTTTGTCTCACAGAAACCTGCCTGCAGCAAGAGGATTATGTTACTATAACTGAGTCAACTCCTACTAATTATTTAAATTTTCACATTCCTCGAAATTCTGGGCGAGGAGGAGGAGTAGCAACCATCTTTCAGTCCGATTTATTGACTAGTCCCAGACCAATCAATAGCTACAACTCTTGAATATTTAATCCTCAGTTTTCCTCATCCAAATTGCAAAGCACTAAAACCACTTCTGTTTGTTTTTTACTGTCCACCAGGCCCTTGCTCTCAATTTTTAGATCAGTTTTCAGACCTTTTATCTGATTTAGTGTTAAATACAGATAAAGTTATTATAGTGGGGGATTTTAACATTCATGTTGACACTGAAAGTGATAGCTTAAATATAGCCTTTAATGGTATCTTAGACTCAATTGGCTTTACTCAAAACATTAACAAACCTACCCACGTTTGTCTTCATTCTCTGGACCTTGTGCTGACATATGGCATTGAGTGTAAAGACATAACAATATTTTCTCATAGCCCTGTCCTGTCTGACCATTTTTAATAACCTTTGAGTTTAATTTAACCGAGTACTCCACACCTGAAAGAAAATTTCATTATAGTAGATCATTATCAGACAATGCTGTAACAACCTTTAAAGAATCTGTTCCACTTATGATTTCCTCATTATCACAGAAAAACACAGTGGAGGGCAATAATTTTGTTTCTTCCCCTTCACAAATTGATTCTCTTGTTCATAGTGTTACTTCATCATTGCCTGGTGCATTAGACAATGCAGCCCCCTTGAAAAAGAAGGTAATTATTCATAGGAGGATAGCTCCCTGGTTTAATTCAGAGCTGCGTACTTTAAAGCACAATGTTAGAAAATTGGAGAGAAAATGGCGCTCTACACACCTAGAAGATTCCTACTTAATCTGGAAAAATAGCCTACTGTTGTATAAAAAGACACTTCGCCAAGCCAGAACAGCTTATTTCTCATCATTAATAGAAGAGAACAAGAATAATCCTAGGTTTTTCTTTAGTACAGTTGCTAAACTTACAGAGTTATAGCTCTGTTGAGCCATCCATTCCCTTAGCTCTTAGCAGTCATGAGTTTATGGGATTCTTTTTAAATAAAATTGATTATATTAAAAATAAAATCTTTGATATACTCCCGAAGATGATTACTTCATCCTCAGCAAGTGAGACAACATTGAAAGTAACTGTAGAACCTGATCTGTGCTTGGACTGCTTTGATCCTGTGGAGCTTCCTGAGTTATCAGAAATATTAGCTTCATCTAAACCTTCAACTTGTATGTTAGACCCAATCCCAACCAAATTATTTAAGGAAGTGTTTCCTCTGATTACCAGCCCCATTTTAGAAATGATTAATTTATCCTTAGTAAATGGAAATGTACCACAAGCTTTTAAGGTAGCTGTAATTAAACCTTTGCTTAATAAACCTTCACTTGATTGAGATGACTTAATAAATTACCCAATCTTCCATTCTTATCTAAAATTCTTGAGAAAATAGTTGCTAATCAAATGTGTGAGCATTTACACAGCAATGACCTGTTTGAAGAGTTTCAGTCAGGCTTCTGAGCTCATCATAGCACTGAAACAGCTCTGCTGAAAGTCACTAATGATATTCTTCTAGCCTCAGATAATGGACTTGAGTCTGTACTGGTTCTGTTAGATCTCAGTGCTGCATTTGATACAGTCGATCACAATATTCTCTTAGAAAGGCTGGAATATCCTGTAGGGATCAGGGGAACAGCACTAGGCTGGTTTAAATCTTATTTGTCTGACAGATTCCAGTTTGTTCATGTCAATGATAAATCATCTTTAAACTCCAGGGTTAATTGTGGAGTACCACAGGGTTCAGTACTTGGGCCATTCTCTTTACTATATATATGCTTCCAATAGGTAAAATTATCAGGCAGCATAGAATAAATTTCATTGTTATGCTGATGATACTCAGCCTTTACTTATCCATAAATCCTGATGAGCCCAACCAGTTAGATAGACTACAAGCATGTCTTGAAGACATAAAAACTTGGATGACCTTAAATTTTCTGCTTCTAAATTCAGACAAGACAGAAGTTGTCGTCTTTGGACCGGAGTCTTAAAAAAGAAACTGCCTTAGTCAATCACTTAACCTGGATGGCATAAATTGACCTCCGGTAATAAAGTAAAAAACCTTGGTGTTATTTTTGACCAGGATATGTCATTTAAATCCCATATTAAACAGGTTTCTAGGATTTCCTTCTTTCATCTCCGGAACATTGCCAAAATTAGAAATATCCTGTCCAGAAGTGATGCTGAAAAACTAGTCCATGCATTTGTTACTTCAAGGCTGGACTACTGTAATTCTTTACCATCAGGATGTCCACAAAATGCAGTTAAAAGCCTTCAGCTGATTCAAAATGCTGCAGCAAGAGTTCTGATGAAAATTAAAAAGAGAGATCATATTTCCCCTACTTTAGCTTCCCTTCACTGGCTCCCTGTTAAATCCAGAATAGAATTTAAAATTCTCCTTCTCACATATAAAGCTCTTAATGATCTAGCTCCATCATACAGCAGAGATCTGATTCCATACGTTCCTAACAGACACTTCGTTCTCAGACTGCAGGTTTACTGGTGGTTCCTAGAGTCTCTAGAAGTAGAATGGGAGGCAGATCCTTTAGTTATCAGGCTCCCCTCCTGTGGAACCAGCTCCCAGTTTTAGTCCGTGAGGCAGACACCCTGTCTACTTTTAAGGCTAGGCTTAAAACTTTCCTTTTTGATAAAGCTTATAGTTAGAGTGGCTTAGGTTATCCTGAGCTATCTTCCTTATTTTTTTACCTCCGTCTTCTTCCCTCCCTGTTGGATGGACTAAGGGGGAGTCAGGTTTAGCCTAAACCGGCTCAGTTATGGTTGAGGTGCAAACACACCCTCCATTTCTGCTACCTGTATGACCCCCTCTCTTTTCCAATAGTTATAATCAATCTGAAAGAGAGAGGTATCCCAATCGTTGTGGTTTTTAGTATAACAATGGTCATCAGTGGGCTCTAGATGGACACCCTGTCTACTTTTAAGGCTAGGCTTAAAACTCCTTTTGGATAAAGCTTATAGTTAGAGTGGCTTAAGTTGTCCTGAGCTATCTCTGTAGTTATGCTGCTATAGGCTTAGGCTGCTGGAGGACATAATGACCACTCTCACCCTCTTCGCTACATTCTCACACTGCTCTACAATTTTGCATTATTTGCTGTTATTTCAGCTTTTAACTTTGTTCTCTCTCTTTTCTCTTCCTAGAAGCTACACCTGGCCTGACTCTGTGTCTACCTGTGACACCTTTCTGGAGAGAGGCATCGTCCAAGCTTCTGCTGGCAACAACTTAATGCTCACCTTCTACAGATGATCCACATGGCCCTGTATTTCAGTGTTTAACCCTTTCTCTCTCCTAGACATGGCAATTGACTAAAACAAAAAAAAAAGAGATCTCCTCCCTATGATTTCCAGAAAGTATTAAAGTAAGAGATTTAGTTCGATGTGTAACTCGTGATTCCTTTCCATCTAAGGCAGAAACTAACTGAGGTGTGGGAAGTGGCTTGAGTTCAATTTTAGCCTCCTTGACTAACCTCTGGTCGATAAGCTTTTGATCACTTCCTGAATCAATGAGGGCCGAAAGGCTCTGAATAGGACGGTGAGAAATGAAAGTGGCTGGCAAACGAAGTCTAGGGGTTAAAGTTTGGTCCGTCAGTATCCCCTCACTTACTGACGGACCTGATCTTTTGGTTTTGAAGGGCAGATGGGGCAATCAGCCAGGAAATACTCAGGTGACCCACAGTAGAAGCACCGGTTACTCTGACGGCGTCTCTGTCTTTCCTCAGGGGAAAGCCAAGTGCGCCTGACCTGCATGGGCTCACCCTCAGTAACCTGAGAAACAGATGTGGGGGTAAACGCCTGAGTAGGTAGATTATGGAGTCAGGGCCGGACAATATTTTGCTCAAGCCTGGATCTCTTTCTTTCTCTCATACGATTGTCTAACTGTCGTGGCTAAATTGATTAACCAATTTAATGTTTTCAGCTCATCGATCAAAGCCAACTCGTCCTTTAACGAGTCACTCAAAGCCTGGAAAAAAGCAGCCCTAAGAGCACAATCATCCCACCCAGAGGCTGCTGCAAGGGTACGAAAATCAATGGAAAAATCTGCGACCGACTTATTATGTTGTTTTAAAGACCAAAGTTTTCGAGGAGGGTCACAAGACCCGTCTAAATTCTCCCTCAAAAGCAGAAAATGTGCAATCAAAATTTGAACAATCTGTAAATCGAGCCTCTGCCCATTTAAGGGCTTTTCCAGTAAGCAACCCCAGGATATAAGAAATCTTAACGTGGTCATGGGGAAATGACTGCGGGGAACGGTTAAACACCAGCGCACATTGCAGAAGGAAACCTTTACAATTATCCCTTTCACCGGAGAATTTCTCCGGATCAGGGGAAGTGACATCACGTGAGTGCGGAAGCTGCTGTGTTACAGGAGTAGCTGAAGCGCCCTCTACTGCTGGGGAGGAGAAATTACTCAGTGTATGCTGTACTAGGGAGGCAAGTTGCCGATCTGAATATTGGTTTGTCTTTGCTGCTCTACTAGGGATCGGAGGGAGGAATCATGGGTTTGGATCTGAAGGTGCAGTTCAGAAAGAGTTCCCCTGAAAGCTTCTGCTGGGTCAGGTTGGCCAGAGTGTTCTGTCATAATGTTCTTTTGAACAGATTTGACCCACATGCAAAAGCAATCAGGAGACAGAGTTTAACGGTAAGGACTTTATTTACAAGGAGAATAGTAGATGCAGGGAACTGGAACCGGGACACAGACTGTAAAATAAACAAGAGAGTAAGCAAAGGAGCAATCAGGAGGAAGATGCAAAATAATAACTCTAGCTTACTTTGTGGATGAAGTGATCCACCAGAGGGGGGTGGAGAAACTAAGAGGAGGTGTACCCGTGAGATCTGGTTAATGAATACCGGTAATGCATGAATGACTGGAGATCCAGAGCTGGTCGGTTCAGGCACTGTGAATGGAGGTGGGTGGACAGGGTTTGCTGAAGTCGATGTGAGAAGTGAAGGAGTCAGAAGGCTACCAGCCGGTTTAATCCAATAAAGTAGCAGATGGCTTGGTTCTTGGTTCATGAAGCTTGAGAGCTCCTTCCGAGATGACAGTAATCCAAACAATGTTAAACACAGAGTTCGAAGTCAGGTTCAGGCAAATTCCTGTAAAGAGCAACACTCTGGCAGTGAGTTGCTGGCAGCCTCCTGCTTAAATATTCTTCCAGAGATGATCAGGAAGATGGAAAACACCTGTCACCGCTCCTCCAGGTTCAAAACGCCATCTAGAGGCCAAACACAGTGAAACACCAAAATACACAGACAAAGGCACAGATCCTGACAAAAAGACCACCAGTAACCCTAATGAAATATTGATCAACACCACTTTAAAAGACTTGAAGAAAGTATGAGGGAAATATCAAGAAATAAGAGTACTGTATATTGCTAAAGCAGCTAAATATAAATTCAACACCAAAAGTAAAAAAAAAAAAACAAATAAAAAATGTTTTTGGTCAATTATTTCTTTATTGTGGGTTGAGCAGCAGAGTTGAGTATGTTGGCTGAATCCATTAAAATGTCCCCTCTGCAGATACCAAACAGTGGTAGAGGCTTTGTAATGCTGTGGGGTGGCATCTCCTTCACTGGAAAATCAAAGCTTATCAATGGAGGCAATCTCAGTTCAGCAAGATATCAACCTGAGATCCTGCAACCAGTGGCGATCCCATATCTGTCTTAGGTACCGAACTCTGTCCAAAATGTCAGTGTTCACCTCCACAGAGACTATACCTCCAGAAATTGTGAGTGGAGAGGATAGAGAGGATGGCCTGCCTGCAGCCCTGACCTCAACCCACATGAATATGTGTGAACAGCTTGATGTGTATTGTGCTGTTCATGCCAGAGTTACCAACACAACCAGACTGACTGACTTCTGACAAATACTGACTGAAGAATGGGAGGCCATCCAATTGCAGTGTGTGACCAAGCTAGTGACCTGCATGAGAAGGAGGTGACAGGCTATTGTGGTTTTGCCCGGTTCTCCAACACACTACTGAGGCCACTGTCAGTTACATGAATAAATTGTTAAACTGTCTATATGTCTTGTTTCTTGAAACTTCAATCATCCAATCCAATAAACAACCTTAAACAAGAGTCTGTGGCAGAAAAAGCTGTTTATTATTGGCAAAGAAGATTCTGTAAGTTTTTCACACCACATACCTAACTCATAAATGTATTTGGCTAACAAATATGGTACCATTTAAGGAATATAAACAGTCTTTCCAGCTGTGTACAATTAATTGCCAAAAGGTTTGTTATAAATGAAACACAGTGGACCAAACACACACTTCCTGGCCTTGTGTGATATAAGCTGGTGTTTCCTCACACATGTTGAGCTTGAATTTGTAATTAATTTATTTTTTTTGTAATATTGGTATTTTTTGTTGTAAGAGATAATCATTTACAGACAAATTTAAATAAATTTAGTAAACATATCAAAACGTTTTTATATGCGCAGGTGCAAAAATAAATGTTACTCCACAAACGTGCAAGGTTATTATCTAGGTGCCTGTTTCCTTGAATCCTCTAAATACCAAGAACAAGAGACACTGTGGGTTGTTGTGCTGCTTTCGTCACAATGACTAAATGGGAAAAGAATGTGCCTGTGCTTTCAGGTTATGTGTAAGCAGCATGGATAATTAAAGAAACTGCAGAGTTACTGGTAATATCACAGTCTTATCATCCTGTGTCTCTCTACTTCTTTTCTCCCTCTTTTCTTAGTTAAACTAGTCCACAAATAAAGTGGACTAGTTATGTAATGCAATGCACCACCTGGTGATCTTTAGTCTTAGTTCATTCATTTTATCCCATTGCTGCACGTGTGCACCTCCGCTATTTGTCTTACGAACATCTGAGAATCATAAATAGAAAGAGGACAGCCCGATACAGCTGTGAAAGCCCCATCACTCCACTCCTACGCTCCCTTCCTGCCTCTCCCAGCTTTCCAGACTGTCTGTTTCTTATCGCCCTAACACCTTCCCATAGGAGCTGTGAGCTTGCGGCAGCGCAGAGCTGGGGGAGGGTGAGAAACAAGAACAAAAGCAGATCATTTTAAAACAGCAAAGGGGTGGGGACACAAAAACATTTAACTTTGTTTACAAAATGTGTTTATAAAAAATCTCTCTGGGAAAATATCTTTTTTCAGTTAACTTTAATAACATATAAAATTGTTTTATTTTACAATTTTGCTATTTCCCATTATAAAAGAATAATTTCACTCTGGGAATTCATGAATAAAAGAATGATTCTGATTAAACCATCAAATTGAGAACCTTACTAAAAAAAAGTTGGAATGTTCCCCAGTTTATCTAGAAACTCTGCTCACTCTCACTCAGCAAGTCCCCTCTTGAGAGGAACGGCTGGTTCACATCAGTCCGTTGTGACATCATGAATTTCCCACATTTCCCAGAGGTATCTTAGGGATCTTAAGGATGAGAATCTGCTGCCTGAGTCACATCTGCCTTCTGTAGCATCTCCAACACTTTCTCTAAGGCCTTCTTACACCACTGTTCTTTTGCAATAAATGTAAAAAGAAGATATATTTCTTTAAATAAAGAAGCAAGACAAACAAAAGCATTTAAGATCACACAAACATCTTACACTGCTTAACACTGTCAAGTGTTAAGCTGCGTAAGAAGCAATCTTCAAATGCACAGCTTGATTCATGTAATAGAGACACTAGAATTTGGTTCTGGTTTATATGCAAGGTCAGAGTATTGTTGTCCTTCAACTTTTTAAAAGCATAAGGCTTTAGGTAATTATTGAGAAGTAAAGCAACACAGTGTATAATTATAAACGGGATTAAAATGATCTGAGAAATCCGGTGTGCATTTGCAGATGGGATGGATAGAACCTAATTTGTGTTTGGACTGTTTTGATCCACTTCAGCTTTCTGAGTTGTCAAGAATATTAGCGCCATCTAAACCTGGGGTGTCCAAAGTCGGTCCTCGAGGGCCAGCGTACTGCATGTTTTAGATGTTTCCCTGCTTTAACACGCGTGACTCAGATGACTGCAGTTCAGCAAAAGCCTGTTAATCAGCCTTAGATGACAAACAGGTGTGCTGAAGCAGGGAAACATCTAAAACATGCAGGACACCGGCCCTCAAGGTCCAACTTTGGAGACCCCACCTTCATCTTGTTTGTTAGACCCAATCTTAACCAAGCCAAGTGGAAGTGTTCCCTTTGATTACCGCCCCCATTTTAGATATGATTAATCTATCCTTAGTAAACGGATATGTACCACAGACCATTTAGGTTACTGTAATTAAACCTTTACTTAAGAATCCTCTCAATAAAGATGACTTAATAAACTACAGATCTATAGTTGATCTCCCATTCTTATAAAAAATTGTTGAGAAATAGTTGCTAATCAAGTGTGTGAGCATTTACACAATAATTATCTGTTTAAAGAGTTTCAGTCAGATTTCATCATAGCACTAGTGAAAGTCACTAATGATATTCTCATGGCCTCAGACAATAGACTAGTGTCTGTACTTGTTCTGTTAGATCTCAGTGCTGCATTTGTTACAATCCATCACAAATTTCTCTTAGAAAGGCAGGAACATGCTGTAGGGATCAAGGGAACAGCGTTAAGCTAGTTTAAGTCTTATATGTCTGACTTTGTTCATGTAAATGATAAATCTTCACACTACAGGGTTACTTGTGGAGTACCACAGGGTTCAGTGCTTGGGCGAATTCTCTATACTATACATATGCTTCCAATTTGTTGAATATAATGACAGCATATGATAAATTTCCACTGCTGACGATACACATATTAATGTTGCGAGACCTTCAAGAAAATCTAGTCTGGCTTTAGTGAATAATTTCGAAAATACGGACGTTGTGCTTGTTCAGTTTCCTGCTGGTGCAGTGTGATCCGAACTCACTCTGGCATTAAGGTGGTCATAGTGTTGTGTGTTGGGATTATTAATCTGAGAACATTATTTAATATTAATATTTTTATATTTTATCAAATAATATTTCGGTCTGTTAAGGGTTGTCCTGTGAATACCAGCCCAGTAAGGCGATGGTATTAGGACAAAATTGAAAGGTGTGAGCCAAGCTCTGACATTATTGAACAGCAAAACTCTGCACACACATGGAATGAATTCACACAATTTCTTAAAATACAAGAATTTAACAAAAAAAGGTCAACTCAAAGTCAAACATATTTCAATCAACAAACTCTTTACTATGCTAAAACAATCCAACTAAACTACCAAGCAGAATTAAAGAATGACGAAGACTAATGGGTTACGTACAATATAAACAAGTTGATTAAAGATGATTGAAAATCATGACCAGAGGAGTGATGCAACATTACTATGCAATGTTATTTATGTTTGAGAACCAAGGATTATCTTGAAGAATCTGGAAATGAAGTTAAGTTAGTCTTGGAACAAACTTAGGCAATAATTGGTAAACCTTTAGACAACCATTCATAATGCAAGATCAGATAAAATATTATTTTAATAAAATAATGTTTTAAAGAATGATCTGCTGAATAAAACCAACCTTCTGGATGAATAATTTCTCAACGGTGTCTAATTAGTTGCCTTTATTTATTAAAATAATATTTAAAGAAATATTATTAAGGGGATATTTGGAAATAGCCAAATCTTTCTGGAGAAATGGGGCTTAATGGTGTTTACTTAGTTATCAGATTTAGTAAAATAATGTTTAGAGACTATTATTCACTAACTTGAACACTAAACCTTTCTGTTAAATATTCTGTAGCAAGCACGTGTTCTTAAGCTGTTAGCAGTTAAGCTAACAAAGAAGGCTGATAGCTTAGCTTAGCACCAGAACCAAACACATACCTTAAAAATACCAGGGTCAATGAAAGGGTTAAAATGCAGAAGCGCAGACGGCGCGTTATGAGCAACCTTCTGTGTTTGAAATCACCCTTTAAATAAAGTTTGTCTTAACTTTAAAAACACAAACACAGAACACAAAGCTGATCACATGTGCAGCCTACTAGCACTAAGGTAGCAGTTTCACACAGCAAAACCAAACTTCATAAAAATGAAAAACGTTCAGATCATTTCATCCTAACTCTTTCTATTATTCTCTCTGCCCAAAACCTAACCTCTGACCATGCTGAGGAAAAGATGTCCGGGGCGGCGAAGTTTGAAGAGGCGTCTACAGTCAACAAGCGGTTAGCTTTTGGCTAACCTTGGTAGCCTCGGGGCTGTAGCTGGACGTTCGATCTGTGAACAAAGGGTTAGCTCCGTAGCTGGGCATTGCAAGACGGCTCGTTCTGTCCGTCAACCAGCTGTTCATTACCGTAACCACGGGGATGCGAGCCGCTTGTCCTCCTCTCAGGCAAGGAAAACCGATTCACTCGGCTTGTAGAGACGGCGTCTCTGCTGTGACTTCTTTGAGATCTTTGCTCCTGCAGGCCTCAAGGGAGAAAGTCAAGCCAGGTGTGTACCTTAACTCACGTTTTTATGAATGAATACTGGGTACACAGACAGTTATTCAGTCATATTCAACTTTTGCATATGATCGGTGATCGTATGACACTTTTGGATCCGGTTTGAAGAGTTTATGTCTTTTTGCCAGCAAAAGACATTAGCGTGCTTGTCTCTCCGGCCAGCCTCTCAGCAGAGTTCTGGATGGAAGAGGTCGCCTTGTGGGAGAGGGGGTGCTCTTATTCAGACAGTGGCATCATGGGAAGTCTGCTGCTACCCCCCTTTCCTCAGTTGCTGGAAGTCGGTTAAATGCACTTTATTTTGAAAATTCCAGAAGAGTTTGTACCGGAGTTTTAATGTTGAAATCCATGGTCCCAACATGTGTCTGATCAGGGTTTACAAGCACATGTTCATGCTTGCAGTAAGAATTGCATGAGAAATTAAGGGTCGTAGCGGGGTCTTAACCGATTTAAGAGGAAGCTTTGTGTTTCAAACTTTATGCGATCAGATTAAATTTGCCCTTTCATCATAAAAAGGAAAATCCTATTCCATTTTAGGTATATGTCTTAATGTCTTTTAATGCTTGGAAAGCTGATTATTTGTATATCTTTTAACATACAAAAATTGCAGTGGAAATCAGGAATGCATATTTGCTATAAGAGATTTAATAATTAGATAATTAAATTAAAACTATCTAATTTTCTGCATTCAGTGTTTTTTTACTTTAATCTGTTTTTAATTATTTTAATATTTTTTACTGCATTTATAACTAGGTCAAAATACTTGATTGGGTTGAACTGACTACATATTTCTGTATAGAAACTGGATCTGTTTGGTTTGTAACGTACTTTGAGACAACATTTGTAGTGGACTGGTGCTTATATAAATAAATATTCAGTTGAACTGAATTGTAACTTCTGCCTTTGTTATTATTTATTTAATGCTGTTTGCATACATGCAGCTCATTTTGATGATAATAGCCTATATTCTGTTGTAATTCTTGATAAATAAATGATTTCACAGAACATATCAAGTATAGTTACCACGCTGCCTCTCAATGTTTGCATGACAATGTGAATGAAAGAAGGAGATAAACACAAAGAGAGTTTATTAAGGCTTCAGACATTTTAAATGTGCATCCAAACCTTCTTTTACATAAAGCTTTAAATTCTTACAGTGCAATATGGAGTAAAAGTCATAGTGGTGTCTTTCCAGCTCTGAGTAATCCCCAACTTCACACACACACTGCAGTGAATAGCAGATGCAGACAGCTTGTGGGCTGGGCTTTTGCATCAATGACGTCTTGAGTCTCTCTCTGCTCCCTCCGTCTGTCTACTCAATGGAAATCTCCATCATGCAGCTAGCTCCCACCCCAGGCCAGCATTGATGTCATAGGCGGCCCCATTTCCCTGCCTCCCATTGGCTCGTCTACAGTGACCGTTCTTGTGTTTGACGTTGAATTAGCAAATTCACGTCACTGTAGTAAGTGGTCCGATCTGTCTCCATCCCTCTCCCTCTCTCACCTGCACCTCTAAGTATGTTGCTGTGCTTCCATCCTGCTGCAGTGAAAAAGGAAACAACCAGGGAGCTGGTCGCTGATTGGCTGAAATAAAACATGTCAGTTGTGCGTGTGGCTGTCACAAACCAATGTGTTTCTGTGTGACTGTGCTCAGCATTTGTTTATATCCCAGTTCTTATCTCATAGGGAAGCCTGCCATGAGAACAGATGGTGATAAGAGCATACATTATTCCTCACACTCTGAGTGTGTTTACACATGATGGGATGGGTGCTAAGTCTCTCATACGGGTATGATTCTCAGATATCTCTCAGAATACATCCTTCTTGTTTAGTTTGCATCTTAATAATATGGAGTTTATATTTAGCCGTGGTAAATTTCTTAAATTTTTCATCACATGCAACACCAAAGGACTGGTTTAGGAAGAATATGAAAATATTTTGATGGTGCAGTGGCAGATATGATTTACAGCAAACACACTTAAAGTGGTCTCATGTCAGGTCATTTCTTAATGTAGGTTGAATGTTATTTTTTCATATCATAAAATAATATACTAATTATTGAATGCTAAATTGGGCAGTTAAACAAAGCAACAAAATGAAGAAGGGGAAAAAACATTTTTATCCACATTTAGTTATTAAATCTGCAAAAAACCTTAGCATAAATGTATTTTTTATTGTGGTAGCAAACTTTCTGACTGAAAAAAATTGTCCCAGTTTTCTAACAGTAAAATTTGGAGGCATATTTTACCTCCCTTAGCATCCTCACTGTTTGTTTCAATTGCCATTTTAATTATTGCTCTGATTGTATATATAGGCAACTGTAGGTGAGGAGCTTTTTTATTGTGGCTATATGCTGTCTTATAAAGATCCACACAAATCTGACTTACTTAGATATTTACAGTGCTGTGAAAAAGTATTTTCCTTCTGACAGATTTCTCCTGGTTTAACTTTTTTGTCACACTTAAATGTTTCAGATTATCAAAGATCATCTGAGTAAATACAAAATGTAGTTTTTAAATAAATATTATTATTAATAAGTGAAAAAAAGTTCTGAACCAACCTGGTCATATGCATCTTTTTATGGAGGAAATTTCACACACTCTGTTTGCTAAATTGTTTTATTTCAGACACACTGGATAGTTTTTGAGTATGAATGGCCTGTTAAAGGTCATGCCACTGGATCTCACTCGGATTTAAGTGCAGAGGTGTAAATGTAACTGTTTATCCTTTAACTACAAAACCACCACAGTAAACTCCAGTCTAGGCCACTCCAAAACCTTTATTTTGTAAATTTGGTTTTTTAGAGACTTTCAAAGGTTGGCTGATGACGTGCTTTAGACTATTGAACTGCTGCATGGCCTAAATGTCCTTGGTAGAGAGCAGAATTCCTGGTTTCATTAGTTACAGCACGTTTTCAGGTCCAGAAGCAGCACAGCAGCATTAGACCATCACACTGCCACCACCATGCTTGGCTGTCGGCATTATCTTCTTGTTCTGGCATTTTCTTAGTTTTATCCTAGCTTTGGCAGGAGAAACACTTTGCAAAAAGTTAAACTATTGTCTTGTCGATTCACTGAATATTTCCTCAAAGGTCTTGGGGACAATCAAGTTGATTTTTGGTAAATATAAGACAGGCCTTTGTGCTCTTTTTGGTTAGTTGTGGTTTTGGAGCTCTCAATCGGAGGCCATTTTTGCCTTTTTCTGTTTCTAATTGTTGAAACATGACCTTAACTGAGTCAAGTAAGGCCTGCAGAGCTTTAGATGTTGTCCTGGGCTCTTTTGTGATCTTTTGTGTTGCACTCATGGAGTAATTTTGGTGGTCCTAGGCCTCCTGAGAAGGTTCCACACTGTTGTTTTCTCCATTTGTAGACAATGTCTCTCACATGGGTTTGCTGAAGACAAACTTTGTAACCCTTTACAGAATGATAGATGCAAATGACTGTTTCTTATCTGTTCTTAAATTTATTTAGATCTTTGAATGATGTGTTGCATTTTATTAGCTTTTAACCTACTTCATGTAGTAAGACAGGATCTGTTTAAATGATTTGTTGATTCTACAGGTCTGGCAGCAATCAGGTCTGATTGTGGCTTGTGAAATTAATCAAAAAAATGTGATTAATCAAAGCTCAATCTACTTGTTAATCTGATCTAACAAGACAAGCAATATATCTTTACCTAGGACTGGGTTGGTTTGGACAGTGTTTTCCTTTTAATAAATGAAATCATCATTTGAAAAGTGGTCTTATATTACATTACGTGTGAAAACTGTGAAAAAGAAAGCTGAAGAAAAGGGGGCAAATACTTTCCACAGCACTATATACCTCAAAGAAACTGGGAGTTATAGATTATTGATTAAATTGCTTATTTTTATCAAGTTATAAAGGTTAAATATAAATGAGTAAAATATTTAAATATAAATATGCCCATTTTTTACTGGATTTTTCCTTATTTTCTTAAAAGCATGACTTGTAGATACCACTACTACTTCTACTTTATCTGCTGAAAACCAGGTTTAGTCCTGACGCATCTTCCTTTGTCTTCCATGTGTCAATTTTCCCCATTTTCAAGCGCACACTGTACAATATGCTGTTCTGGGACTAAACAGAGTCAAAGGTCCAAAGACAAACTTTGAAAAGGAAAATTCTAAAGAGTTTAGTAGTAGGATTTCAGTAATCCGTAACAGTAATTTTATTATTTTAAAAACAGATATATAAACATACACGCAAATAGATGCAGTGATGTAAACTGCTCTATGAAACTTTTCTTTTGTTTTTGCTTTTTTCTCACTCGAAAATTTTTCAGATAACTGAACAAGTTTTAATATCAGACAGAAATAAACTGTGTAAATTCAGAAGCAGTTTTCAAATAATGACTTGATTTATTAGGGGATAAAAGTTTTCCATACGAATCTGGCCTTATGTAAAAAAAAAGTAACACAGCAATTCATGACATGCTGCAATTTGTGGAACCTGAATTCTATTTTCTAGCAGAAAGTCCTGAAGGAGAACATCTGACTATTCGTGACCTTTAGCCCAATCAGACTTTGGTTATTCAGCAGGACAATGATCCAAAGCACACCAGCAAGTCTACCGCTAAATGGAACAAAAACAAAATGAAGGTTTTGGAGTGGCCTAGTCAAAGTATGGACTTAAGTTATTAAATGTAGGGGACAATTGCTTTTTACAAAGGACCAGGTTGGTCTGGTAAGCTATTTTCCTCTAATTAATGAAATTGTTTGCATTTCGTGTTTACTCAAGTTATCCTTGTCTGATATTAAAATTTGTTTGATGATCTGAAACTTTAAGTTTGACAAACAGCAAAAACAGAAATCGAAGGTGGATACTTTTTCAACGCAGTGTACATAAAATAAAGCTTTCAAAGATTTAGAAACTGTTTAAAAAAAACTTGGTTAAACCAACTATCTCTCTTGTGTTACAAAAACACAGAAGATATTTCTTAATCTTCAGGGTATTTCATACATAGAGTCAGTGAAGGCAATTGCCTTTAATTGGGACATATTGACAACTGTTTCCTTATGCTGGTACTGCAGTTCATGTTTTTCTGTGTAGGCAAAAGCGTATTGATTAGTGTTTCTTTGTGTACCACTGAAAGCTATTTTGATAAAATGCCACACATTGCTTTGTGAAAAAGATCTGACTCTTGAATAATGTAGGACATTGTTATATATGTAATTCAAAAATATCTGCATGGCTCATTCCAAATTACCTTCCTACACGCTCTTCCATAAAGACCAGGGCCCATATTCACAAAGAATAAAAAAGACTAAAAGTAGCTCCTAGTGACGACCTTCTAATTCCCTCGGTAAGATAAAAGTTATTCATGAAGCACCTTAGGCCTTAAGAGAGCTCCTAAAGTGAACAAATGTTAAGAGTAGTGAGGAGAACTTTTAGTAAGCTTAATAGTGTCTTAAGCAGAGAAGATGGTGGAAAGACAGAGAGAAAGGAGAGATATTCTCCGTACGATAAACAACAGTGAATTAATGAAACGCTACTGGCTCAATCATGCAGAGATCCACCCCCTTAATAGTCAAATAAATGAACACATAAACCTCTATAACAATCATGCAATTATTAATATTGTATTGTATATTATAATAAATAAATTATTAATAGACACAAGATAAACTTTATCATCCCCCTTAGGCGAAATTAAATAGTTTAAGTGACAGGACAGATTAAAGATGAACATCTGGTAAGGTAATATTAGGAGTAATAAATACATGATAGAAACAATAATGAATAACCATGAATAAAAGTTTACAAAATTACGAACAATATAGTTCAGAATTATTTAAACATTTACAAACAGTATATTTGGAAAACATTGGAAAACTCGAAAAAAAAAGATATAGATATATACATATGTCAATATAAATATATATAATATATATTTTTTAAATATATATATATAATATATATTTAAATATATATATATATATATATATATAAATACACACTCTAGACAAGATAAAGCACAATAGACTAAGCACTACATAAAACAGAACATGTAAATGATGTGAATAAGTATTTGCTGTATTGTACATGATGATGTCAGCAGCCTAAGCCTAGATGGTCATCTACAATGCTCCCCCGTCTGTAAAGAAGTTCTCTGGTGTGCTGCTATCTCCTCTCTAGCTTCTGATCACAGCAGGTACCAGAGCTGCTCACATTCCAGGCTGGTGCTGAAAGCAGCGGGAAAGAAACATTGATCTACTCGGGAATACCTGTTTGTTCGCACCGTGATTCCAGGACCGAATCTACCTTTCAACACTCCTCTCTTCTCCTCCACCAGCAGGCTCTGCTCCTTTGTTCAGTTCCGTTTTCTCCACCTTTTTTTCTCCGTTTTGTTTTGGTTGATTTACCAAACTAAACTTCCTAATAAAAAGAAGGCACTCGGTAAAATGCTGAATTGTAATATTAATATGAAATTAAGTAATATGAAATAGGTGCAGTATGAATGATAAGATATACTTTATTGATCCCACATTGGAAAAATTTACTTGTTACAGCAGATCTTAGTAACACACAAGTAGGGTGCAGACAGTTATGAAGAAATGTGCAATCATAGAAGAAGGTAAATGTGCAAAAAGAACTAGTAATAATAAAATAAAATAAAAAATAAATAAATAAACAAATAAAATGGAGTTTAACGAAAATTCAAAATGAAAGACTCACCCTCACCGTCCAATGACTTCCCTGTGCGTCTCCCGGCCTTCTAATCAGCATCCTGTCTGCCTGATTCATCATCCAATCGCCTTCCGACGCCTTGTTTTTAAAGGACCTTCGGCTGTGTTCCTCCTCGCTTGTCAGCTGAGCTCATCCCTCCTCCACCCCACCTCCACCATCTTCCTTCCCATCTACTCCTGGCTTCCTCGCTCCCTGGCCGCCAATCCACCACCAGTGTCGAATCAGGGGAAAGACATCTCTAAATATAAGCTTTACAATGTTCATCCTAGCTCATATCATTCTCAACATTCATGTCTTCCTCCCAGGTCCGAGCGCCAAAGATATAATTATGTAATTTCACATTATTAAAACTTTTCTAATTGCCAACCCTCTCTTTGTGAGTCTTTTCAGATTGAAATTACTTATGTACAGTAAAAAGTGGAGGTCATTTGTAGTAAAGTGACAATGATTGCAGGTATTTACAAATACCAGCGACCAGCATGGCGAATAAACAATAATAAGCAAATCAAAATAATGATGACCATGTAAATAAGCTACGTTCCAACATTTTGATGGTGTGTGACAATTAATTTAATCTTGCTAAGTTTTATCGTCATGATTTACACATTTCTGAATCCAGTCTGTATTCTATTATGGTTAATTTGACTCCATTGCTTACTACGAGCATATTTCTTGTTTTTTTTTTTAACAACCAATCACAGCTCTTAGAAGACAGCGTCACACCTAGCAGGGGGTTAACAACACCTCCTCACTAAGATAGGAATCTCTGCCGTGTCCTTACTCGAAATGACTCACAGCAGAGAACAGAATCACTCTTAAGCTAGGAGTCCTTGCCAGGAATTTTTAGGCTAAGTTAGCTCTCTGAGAGGACTATCTTTGTGAATATGGGCCCTGGTTCATAACATGCATTACTAATAGTTGTCCAGCTGAAACATTTTCCCTCCTGAGCTGTGGATCTTTGCAGCTCCTCCAGGGTTACCTTGGGCCTCTTGGCTGATTCTCCAATTTTGTTCAGCCTTTTACTTTAGGTGGTCTTCATGGGTTTGTAGTTGTGCCACACATTCCATTCCCAGACAGACTGAACAGTGCTCTGTGAGATGTTTAAATCTTAGGATGTTGTTTTAACCCTGCTTCTCTACAACTTTATCTCTTTATGCTCTGCTTCTTAGCCTTCTTCATGCTATTCACTAATGCTCTACAACTCTGTTTAGCTTTATGCTTTTTTTCAACCTTCTTGTTCTTTTCGTAAGCCA
This sequence comes from Crenichthys baileyi, assembly GCA_036173005.1. Lineage (NCBI taxonomy): Eukaryota > Metazoa > Chordata > Actinopteri > Cyprinodontiformes > Goodeidae > Crenichthys > Crenichthys baileyi. The sequence goes on from JAHHUM010002911.1 coordinate 185,326, forward strand.
TACGTCTTCCTTGTCTCCCTTGTTTTTAAGATACAACTGCATAGCTGAGTCCTAAGAAGCTGAGCTATGTCATATGGTTGTCAAGTGTTTATAAAGCTCCTATAATAAGGTCCCAGCATTACTGGCTGTACATTTACTGTAAACATTTTTCAACTGCTCCTCAATAGGTCAGTGACTACAACCCAAAAAAATACACCAGAAAAAGGTTTTTAAAAATTCTTATTTTCCAAATTGTTTTTTAATGTATAATAAGCACCGCTCTAGTCTTGTCTCACAACCCCTGTGAAGATCTCTGAAAACCAGAGGGGTATAAGTTACTAATATATGCTCCCCAAATAATCCCCAATCTAGAATCAAATCCATGCCTACTAATTTCTTCTTTGTAAGAAGTTGAGGTGTTTCTTGCAAATGTCGTAGTTTCTATTACCGGGGTCCAGTTAAGGTATTCATTCCAAACACAGTGGATTCTACTTTGTTTAGCACCTTTGATAAAGATGTGAAAAAAAGATGTGAAAAAAACCTACAATAAAATTAATTGTTATAAAATAATTCCTGCAGTTTCAGCAGCATTTAGCCAATGCTTATTTTTGCAATGGTAGGACAGCTTTTTCCTGGAATGTCTCAACTGGTATGTAGGCAGTGTGTGGTGGCTGTTAAGGAGACTTGGTAATTTCAAGATGTTGCTCTTTCCTGCAGTTCTGTAACAGTGAGATCTGTGACACTGTATTAATGAACAAAGGGAAAGAAGTCAATGATTATTAAATAAAAGTTAATAGATCAACTTAAAAAAGCAAAGCATAAATACATAAAAATGCTTCAGTTGCATTATCCATCCACCCATCCAATGTCTTCCACTAATCCAAAATCGGGTCGAAGGGGACAACAGGTCCAGGAGGGAACCCAAGACATCCCTCTCCACAAATCATTCTGGGGGGTCCCAAGGTATTCCCAGGCCAGACAAGATATAGTCACCCAGCGAGTTTCTTGGTCGTCCCTGGGGTCTCCTCCCTCTGAGACGTGCCCAGAAGGCCTCCAAAGGGAGGTTCCCAGGGGGCATCCTGATCAGATGCCCGAACCACAATAACTGTCTTCTTTCAATGAGGAGAAGAAGTGGCGATACTTTAAGCTCCCCTCAGATAACAGAGCTGGAAAGCGGAATCCTCCCTCCAGAGGAAGCTTATTTTGGCTGCCGGAATCTCGTTTTTCGGTCATGATCCATATTTCACGACCATTGGTGAGGTTTGAAAAGTAGATGGATTGGTGAATCGAGAGCTTTGTTTTTTAGCCACATTACTGCTGATGAAGCCCCGTCGGTCCATCTCCCGTTCCATACCATCACTCTTGAACAATTCACCAAGTTACTTAAACTCCTCCGACCTACCCCCAACCCAGAGGGGGCAATACACCTTTTCTGCTGCAGAAAAGGTGGATTGACCCCGCAACCACATTAATTTTATAAAAAGTGTTAGGGGTGCCTGTTGTTTTGATAAAAGCTAGTTATTTCATTATTTTGTATACAAGGGACTTTTTCTCTCAGAACAGAATAAATGATGTCAGTTTTTTTTTTCCATTTCTAACACATTTTTTACCATGGATGGCAAGAGGTGTGGATGACACTGTACCATGAGTGGGAGCACTGAGCATCAGTTTATATGGGTCAGTGCTTGTATTGAGAAGGTGTGCATTGAGGTTGCGGGTGCATTCAAATGTTTGAGTGTGAAAACCTACTCAGCAAGTGCATTAAATGTGGGTTAGTTTAAGGGGTCACGCATGAGTGAGTAAATGTTTAGATGACACATGATGGCATGGTCAGAGAAGCAAAAATATGTTGGCTAAAGCCTTGATTAAAATTACAGTGTAACTATTCTGGTCTTTTTTTTTATTACTTTTTAACTAACTATACACAGGTTGATTACTTTTACAAGAGAAAATAACTGTAAGCTTTTGATTTTTACTGAGAAAATATAAACTGATCTCCACTGCATTTATGTATACAAATTGTAGGTAGGTCCAACTGCAGCAGTTAGATACCCTTGAGCTGACTTGGGTTATTAGTACATTTTATAGCAAGGTGAACCAACTGAGATAGGACAAAGCTTTAAAATATTATGCATGACTTCACAGAAACAATGTTACATCCTGATAACGGGATTAATAAAATTACAACTGCATCAGTGACAACTCTGCCGTGCACAACAATTAAGAATTGCTCATATCACAAGTTGTCACCATAAAGTGTCATAATCTGCCTGTGTTAGATTTTAGAGTCTGAGTTCCTTGTCTGTTTTCTCTACTTCAGTTGCTCTTATTTCAGTTCATTGATGTTAGAGCAGGTTTATGACCATTTCTTGTGTTTAGATAATTATGTTCTTTAGCTCCTTGTTTACCACTTATGCTCCTGTATGAGCATAAGTAGTTACTGAGTTCTGTTTTATTCCCTGCTCATCTGTGTTAATCAGCCCTACTCCATCAATTGCTCTGCATGTTTCCTGTCACCAGCTGCTTCAGATTTCTCCTGATAAGTTTTTTTGGTTCATTGGTCCATTCTTCTCCCCACCTCAGTATTTATACTCTGTGGTTTTAATTTCCAGTTTTACTCCGTGTGGCAGACACACTGTCAACTCTTAGGGCTAGGCTTGACACTTTTATTTTACTAAAGCTTATAGTTAGAGTGGCTTGGGTTATGCTGAGCTATCTCTGTAGCAATGCTGCTATAGGCTTAGACTGCTGGAGAACAGCATATTGACCCTTTTCACTCTTTCTGCTACATTCTCCTACTACTCTCCAATTTTGTGTCATTTGCTGTTATTTCAGCTTTTAACTTTATGTTCTCTCTCTGTTTTTTTCTCTTCGTAGAAGGTACACCTGGCTTGACTCTGTTTAGCTGTGACACCTTCTTGGAGGGGGGCATCGACCAAGCTTCTGTTGCCAACAACTCAATGCTATCTTTCTACAGATGATACACTTGGCTCTGTCTTTCAGTGTTTAACTCTCTACTGTGACTAACTGTATGTGCTCTCTTTCAAATTCTAGACTTGAAAACTGGCACAGAGTTCATCTGCTTAGCTGTCTTTCTCTCCTAGATGAAGCCACTAAAGGAGCTACAACGATTAACGTTTGATTTTTCTTTCCCATAGAAAGTACTCCTGGATCAGTGCTTCTGTGTTGTTTCTGTATGATTTGATTGAATCAACTTTATAAAGTGCCATGAAACAACATGTCTTGTGAAGTGGCACTATATAAATAAAACTGAATTGAATTGAATCGAATTTCACGCCGCTGGATCGTACCGCTGACTACCTGCTTCATCCCTGTTACCTAATTTGTGTTCTGTGCCCTGCTCCCTGTATGTTTGTCTTTGTTAATTATTAAAAGAACTGTTCAACTCACCATGCAGCTCGAGGCTCCTGATTTGCACGTTGGTCCTGTAAACTCACAGCCAAACATGACATAAAGAGCATTTTCCAGAAGAGTTCCTGGGTAAGCAGCTTGGATATTTTAACCAACTCCTACAAAATGCATCCAATTGTGACAGATATTTAAATCGGAACATGGTTAAATGATAATTCAATTAAATTCAATTCAATTCAGTTTATTTATATAGCGCCAATTCACAACACATGTCGTCTCAAGGCACTTCACAAAAGTCAGGTACATACATTCCAATTAATCTTAATCATTGAACAGTGTAGCCAGATTCTGTTATTTATTCAAATTGGATAAAAAGTTTTTCTATCTAAGGAAAGGAAACCCAGCAGATTGCATCCAGTCAGTGACTTGCAGCATTCACTCCTCCCGGATGAACATGTAGTGACAGTGGACAGTCACTGGCGTTGACTTTGCAGCAATCCCTCATACTGAGCATGCATGTAGCGACAGTGGAGAGAAAAACTCCCTTTTAACAGAAGAAAACCTCCAGCAGAACCAGGCTCAGTGTGAGCGGCCATCTGCCACGACCGACTGGAGGTTAGAGAGAACAGAGCAGAGACACAAAGAGAACAAAGAAGCACTGATCCAGGAGTACTTTTCTATGGGAAGGAAAAGGTAATGTTAATGGATGTAGCTCCTTTAGTCGTTTCACCTAGAAAAGAAGGAAAACAGATAAACTCTGAGCCAGTTTTCAAGTTTTAGAGTCTGAAGAAGAGCACATAGAGTTAGTCACAGTAGAAGCTCAGTCAGTAGCTATGTCTAGGAGAGAGAAAGGGTTAAACACTGAAAGACAGGGGCCATGTGGATCATCGGTAGAGGGCTGAGCATTAAGTTGTTGCCAGCAGAAGCTTGGAGGATTCCCCTCTCCAGAAAAGGTGTTACAGGTAGACACAGAGTCAGGCCAGGTGTAGCTTCTAGGAAGAGAAAGAGAGAGAACAAAGTTAGAAGCTGCCGGATAACAGCAAATAATACAAAATTGAAGAGTAGCGTGAGAAAGTAGCGAAGAGGGTGAAAGTGGTCATTATGTCCTCCAGCAGCCTAAGCCTATAGCAGCATAACTACATAGATAGCTCAGGATAACTAAGCCACTCTAAACTATAAGCTTTATCAAAAGGAAAGTTTTTAAACCTAGCCTTAAAAGTAGACAGTTTGTCCATCTAGAGCCCACTGATGGCCATTGTTATACTAAAACCACAACGAGCGGATACCTCTCTCTGTCAGATTGACCATAACCACTGGAAAAGAGAGGGGGTCATACAGGTAGCAGAAATGGAGGGTGTGTTTGCACCTCAACCGTAACTGAGCCGGTTTAGGCTAAACCTGACTCCCCCTTACTCACACAAGGGGAGAAGAAGACGGAGCTAAATAAGGAAGATAGCTCAGGATAACCTAAGCCACTCTAACTATAAGCTTTACAAAAAGGAAAGTTAAGCCTAGCCTTAAAAGTAGACAGGGTGTCCGCCTCACGGACAAAAACTGGGAAGCTGGTTCCACAGGAGAGGGACCCTGATAACTAAAGGATCTGCCTCCCATTCTACTTCTAGAGACTCTAGGAACCACCAGTAAACCTGCAGTCTGAGAACGAAGTGCTCTGTTAGGAACGTATGGACAATCAGATCTCTGATGTATGATGGAGCTAAATCATTAAGGGCTTTTATAGTGAGGAGGATAATTTTAAATTCTATTCTGGATTTTAAAGGAGCCAATGAAGGGAAGCTAAAGTGGGGGAAATATGATCTGTCTCTTTATTTTCATCAGAACTCTTGCTGCATCATTTGAATCAGCTGAAGGCTTTTAACTGCAATTTTGTGGACATCCTGATAGTAAAGAATTACAATAGTCCAGCCATTAAAGAAAACAAATGCATGGACTAGTTTTCAGCGTCACTCCTGGACAGGATATTTCTAATTTTGGCAATGTTCCGGAGATGAAAGAAGGAAAATCCTAGAAACCTGTTTAATATGGGATATAAAGACATGTCCTGGTCAAAAAATAAAACACCAAGGTTTTTTACTTTATTATCGGAGATCAATTTAATGCCATCCGGGTTTAAGTGATTGACTAAGCAGTTTCTATTATTTTAAAGACTCCGGTCCAAAGACGACAACTTCTGTCTTGTCTGGAATTAGAAGCAGAAAATTTAAAGTCATCCAAGTTTTTAATGTCTTCAAGACATACTTGTAGTCTATCTAACTGGTTGGGGCTCATCAGGATTTATGGATAAGTAAAGCTTGAGTGTCATCAGCGTAACAGTGAAAATTTAATCTATGCTGCCTGATAATTTGAACCTATTGGAAGCATATATATAGTAAAAGAGAATTGGCCCAAGTACTGAACCCTGTGGTACTCCACAATTAAACCTGGAGTTTAAAGATGATTTATCATTACATGAACAAACTGGAATCTGTCAGACAAAAATAAGATTTAAACCAGCCTAGCGCTGTTCCCCTGATCCCTCACAGCATATTCCAGCCTTTCTAAGAGAATATTATGATCGACTGTATCAAATGCAGCACTGAGATCTAACAGAAACCCAGTACAGACACAAGTCCATTATCTGAGGCAATAAGAATATCATTAGTGACTTCCAGCAGAGCTGTTTCAGTGCTATGATGAGCTCAGAAGCCTGACTGAAACTCTTCAAAACAGGTCATTGCTGTGTAAATGCTCACACATTTGATTAGCAACTATTTTCTCAAGAATTTTAGATAAGAATAGGAAGATTGGATATCGGTCTGTAATTTATTAAGTCATCTCGATCCAAATGAAGGTTTCTTAAGCAAAAGGTTTAAATTACAGCTACCTTAAAAGCTTGTGGGACATACCCATTTACTAAAGATAATTAAATCATATCTAAAATGGGGCTGATAATCAGAGGGAAACACTTCCTTAAATAATTTGGTTGAGATTGGGTCTAACATACAAATGAAGGTTAGATGAAGCTAATATTTCTGATAACTCAGGAAGCTCCACAGGATCAAAAACAGTCCAAACACAGATCAGTTTCTACAGTTACTTCCAATGTTGTCTCACTTGTTGAGGATGAAGTAATCATCTTCGGGAGTATGTCAAGATTTTCTTCTTAATAGAATCAATTTTATTTTGGAAGAATCCCATAAAGTCATGACTGCTGAGAGCTAAAGGGAATGGATGGCTCAACAGAGCTATGACTCTGTGTAAGTTTAGCAACTGTATTAAAGAGAAACCTAGGATTATCTTGTTCTCTTCTATTAAGGATGAGAAATAAGCTGTTTCTAGCTTGGTGAAAAGTGTTTTTTACACAACAGTAGGCTATTTTTCCAGATTAAGTAGGAATCCTCAAGTGTGTAGAGCGCCATTTGTCGCTCCAATTTTCTAACATTGTGCTTTATTAAAGTACGCAGCTCTGAATTAAACCAGGGAGCCTGCCTCCTATGAATAATTTCCTTCTTTTCAAGGGGGCTGCATTGTCTAATGCACCACGCAATGATGAAGTAACACTCTGAACAAGAGAATCAATTTGTGAAGGGGAAGAAACAAAATTATTGCCCTCCACTCTGTTTCTTGGATAATGAGGAAACTTAAAAGTGGAACAGATTCTTTAAAGTTGTTACAGCATTGTCTGATAATGATCTACTATAATGAAATTTCTTTCAGGTGTGGAGTACTCTGTTAAATTAAACTCAAAGGTTATTAAAAAATGGTCAGACAGCACAGGTTGTGAGAAAATAATTGTATTGTCTTTACACTCAATGCCATATGTCAGCACAAGGTCCAGAGAATGAAGACAAACGGGGGTAGGTTTTTTTTTTTTTTTAAAATGTTTTTAGAGTAAAGCCATTGAGTCTAAGATACCATTAAAAGGGCTATATTTAAGATATCACTTTCAGTGTCAACATGAATGTTAAAATCCCCCACTATAATAACTTTATCTGTATTTAACACTAAATCAGTAAAAGGTTTTGGAAAACTGATCTAAAAATTGAGCGCGGGGGCCTGGGAGGGGTTACCAAAAAAAAAACAGAAGTGGTTTTTTAGCAACTTTGCAATTTGGATGAGGAAAACTAAGGATTAAATATTCAAAAGATTTGTAGCTATTGATTGGTTTTGGGACTAATCCAATAAATCGGACTGAAAGAGGGTTTGCTCCCTCCTCCTCCTCCTCGCCCAGTATTTCGAGGAAAAAATTGTAAAAAATTTAAATAATTTTAGTAGGAGTTGACTCTTTTATAGTAACTAATCCTCTTGCTGCAGCCGGGTTTTTCTGTGAGGCAAAAAAAAATCAATCTGATTGTCAAAAAATCAGGTCACTAACTAGCAAAGTTTTTGAAGAGGGGAAGATCTTATTTTTCAGTAAGCCACATTTAATTGTTTTATTTTTTTTTTTTAGTCTGAGTTTTTGTTTTTTTTTATTAGTTTTTTCCTGATTTCCTCTTTTTAGATAATTTTTTAATCTATTCAATTTTGGCCGTGGGCGGAGACACAGTCTTAATAGGGTAATGGGTGGGTAGCAGTACAGAAGCTGCAGAGAGGAGTGTTAAACTACGACCCTGCTTCCTGGTCTGAACCCTGGGTTGTCAAAGAACTAATAAATTCGGCCAGATTCCTAGAAAGAAGAGCTGCTCCATCCAAAGTGGGATGGATGCCGTCTCTCCGGATCAGACCAGGTTTTCCCCAAAATGTTTGCCAATTATCAATGTAGCCCACATTGTTTTCTGGACACCACCTAGACAGCCAGCGGTTGAATGACAGCATGCGGCTAAACATGTCATCACTGGTTAAATCGGGGAGGGGACCAGAGAAAATTACGGAGTCCGACATTGTTTTGGCAAACTTACACACCGAAGCAACACTAACTTTGGTGACCTCCGATTGACGTAACCGGGTGTCATTACCGCCAGCGTGAATAACAATCTTACTGTATTTACGCTTATCCTTAGCCAGCAGTTTCAGGTAGGATTTAATGTCGCCCGTTCTGGCCCCTGGGAGACATTTGACTATGGTCGCTGGTGTCTCTAGTGCCACGTTTCTGACTATGGAGCTGGCAATTACCAGAGTTGGCTTCTCAGCGGGTGTGTCGCTGAGCGGGGAAAATCTATTAGAAACGCAGACGGGTTGGTGGTGACCTGTGATATGATATAAATGATATGTCGTTTCTGTAATAAGAATTAAAAGAGAAAATATGAATCTGGAATTTATGTGATAAATAAATACAGAGTAGTTCATAATTGCAAATAGGAAGGGAACTAGTCTTTCAAAAACATTAACAGTTTAACTAATATTAGTCATAAAAGTATGGCTTGCATTGATATTCTGCCCCCTATATTCTGATACCTCTAAGTAAAACCCAGTGCAGCAACTTTCTTCAGAAGTCACTTTATTCGTTAATAGAGTTCATATGTGTAATTTAATTTCAGTATCAATATAGCTGTTCTGTAAAGGCCCCATGGAACATTATGAACAAACAGCATCAATGACCTCTTGTCATGAGATGGGGCATAGGTTCACGTTCCAGCAGACCAACAAGAATCTCTGGCAAGACTTGAAAATTGGAAATGATCAAAAATTAAATAACACTTTTTAAGTCATACCAACCACTCAAAGCGCTTTACATTAGAGCCACATGCACCCAGTTGCACTTTTTCATATATCAGAACACTGATCAGTATGCAACTCGGGGTTAAATACCTTGCCCAGGGACACATCACCATTTGACAGGATAAACCTGGAATTGAACCCACAACTTTCAGATTGCAGGACTACTAGTCCCCCAACAAAGCTACAGTAAAAATTATTCTCCATGTACCCTCTTCATTTAATCAAGCTTGGATTTCAGCCTTCAGATGTGCAAAGCTGGTAGAGAGATAACCAAAAAACTTGCAGCTACTACTATTGTTCCATTAAGTCTTATTTCTCTCAATTTACATACAAACCATTCAGTTCAAATATTTATGGGTGAAAATCTTAAATTTTATCCTTTCCCTTTCCTGTCTTAAGTATGTACTACATTGTGTTGGTCAGATACTTCTAATTGTGGTAAAAAGTATGACATTTTGTGGTTGTACTGAGGTAAAATGTGAAAAAACTGTAGCTATATGAAGCACACACACTGAAAGATTGCAAAACAAAAAGAACACAGTGTTGCACACAATTATCACTCATGCAGATGAAGGAATTTAGTGCCTATATTGTTTATTTCTAGCAAACATTTAGCTCATGCTTCAGCTACAGTAGAAGTTATGTACTGCTATTAATGTTGAAAGAGGAACAGGATTTTGCTTCCCCCTAATGGCAAACAGAGGAACAAACTAATATTTACACTAAATCAGCAGTTCTCCATACTGATCTGTCAGGAGTTGCATTAAACCCCAAAGTCTAAAAGTAAACACCTGGTAAATAGCAAAGATGATCGCAGGGATATACCTTCAGGGTCAATTATATTGTAAGGAGTAGCTGACTGTATATTATTTTATTCACACACATATATGTTGCTTGCAATGCTACTGTGGCTAAAACATGCAATATTTCTTTTTCATGAATCAAAGAACGTGTAACTTAATAAAACTAGAGACTAGAAACTAGAGAAGTTTTTTTTAGCTAAGTCTTCTGTAAAAAGCAGCTCAAACTCAGTCAAATAGGAAGGTGAGAGTATGTGAATAGCAGTTTTCAAAACCTGTACCAGATCATCCACTGGATTTAAGTCTGGAGTTAATATGCAAAACATTCCATTGTAGCTCTAACTGTATGTTTAGAGTTGTTGTCCTGCTAATCTGCAGGCTCAAGCCTTCTGCAGCCTCTCACATGTTTCTTCTCCAGAGCCTCCCTGTATTGAGTTCCACACATTTTCTCATCAACTCTGACCAGCTTTCCTGTCCCAGCAGCAGAAAAAACACTGCCACAGCATGATGCTGCCACCACCATGTTTCACAGTGGGGACAGTGTGTTCAGGGTGACATCCACACCTCTTGGATGTAGTAAGCAAGCACACTTTATTTATATAGCAATGTGTCACAAAGAAAGCATAACAATTAAAATATAAAAATCTAAACTTTATTTAAATTTAAAGATTTAAAGATTACAGTAAGATTTGAAAATATTTTAAGAAAATGCATGCATTAATAAGAATGTCTTTAGCTGCTTTTTAAGTAAGTCCTAGGTCCATACTCAGACTCATACTTCAGACAACATAAAAGCAAAGGAGGCTTGTTCCACTGACGAGGAACAAAAGTCTGGACAGAGCAATCCCCTCAGATTTTATCCCTGACCCTTGGGACCATGAGTAGATTTAGGTTTGAGGACCTAAGCTCTCTATTCGGGGTATGTGCTTTAACAATTCACTAATATAGGAAGGAGCTTGACCATGTACAGCCCTGAAAGTTGAATTCAGAATTTTAAAATGGATTTTAAAATGAAAAGGTAACCATTGCAATGACATTCAAGCAAGAGTGACATGAGCTCATCTGTTTGGTCCAGTGAAGAGCCTTGCTGCAGGGATTTGAATCAGCCAAGTTTCTTTAAGGGCTTTTTTTTTACATAAACATGAAACTGCCTTACAATAGTCTAAAAAAGAGGAAATCATGAAAATTCCTGTTTTGATACTAATCTTCTTATTTTGGAAATATTCCTCGAATGTGAAACAGTTTCAGCCAAAGGGTTAAACTTTGGGTCTCCTTTCAGCAGAGCATGCCCTTTTTGATCCCCTAACATGGCTTGTGGCAAACTGCAAAGAGTTCTGATGGCTTTCTTCTTAGCACTCTACTGTAAAGGTTTATTTAGGGTTATTCGAGTAAAAATGCATGCCACACTTGTCAGACTTCTTTCAAAAATTTTGCTTGCACTTCACAAATGTGCACCACTTTGTGTTAGTAAATAACATAAAATCCCCAAATAATAGTTTGTGGCTGTAATATGACAAAATGTGGAAAGGGTCATACTCGTACTTTTGCAATTTGCTATTAGAACTAAAAATACATCATGATTTATTGTAAGAACTTATTGAAACTTTTATCTTCTCTGGCAATACTTCTTGTTACCACTAGTTGATGCTACAGGACAAAACACACAGGAGTGATCTGGACTCCAACTTTAGACACCAACGCATGCACCTCTTGAGAGCATAAACTGTGAAGTGTTTTTTTTTTTTTATTAATAAAAATGACGATTAATTTGCTCTTTTCTAAAGACACGAAATCAAACAATAGAATCACATGAGGATCTACAAGCTTTTCTGTCTCGTGGAGGTGGGTTGTAACAGTGGATTTAGATAACTGTGCAATGTCGGCTGCCTAATAACCTCTCAGTTCAAAAATCCGTCATTCATGCATGTTGGCCTGTCTGATAATTTAATGTCAGAGAGTGTGTCTATAATGCTTATACACCAGGCAACCTGATTGATATTAGGCAGGCACATAAATGACATACTGCCATATTACACAAGGTAAAAAGTTCACTATAATCTGTAAAATAAATAATAATTAAAAATGCTCTTTACCACTCTCACTTTAATGTATGACCTGAATTAAACTGTTTCTATGGCAACAAGAAGCTAACCTTCTGACTTCACTCAGTTAACTTCCCTTCTCTGTATCTATGTGCAGATCAATGAACAGCCTCATTGCCCCTCACTCTGTCTCGGTTGTCCAGCAGGCTGTGGCTTGATGTCCAACTCTGTTACAAGACACCTCTGTGTTTTAACACAATCCCGGTAAACTAGCAGATAGTCTGGATAGATAGTTTGAACAGCATTCGTATTTAAACAGCAATCATTGCCAAGAATTTGTTTAACAGAGCTAAAGCAGGTGGCAGAATTGCGGATTGTAATTTCTCGTTTAGCTGCAGATGGTTTTTGCATCTCTTTTCTCTAAGTTGCTCAGTGCAGCCCACCTGCTCCCACTGCTGCCCAGGGACACTAATGAAGTTACGCCAAACCTCATTTATGCTCTTAAAAGCTCCAGCTGCCACCCTGATAGTGGACCAAAGTTACCTTGGTCTCTTTCCCTTTGACCTTTCTGTGCTTCGGTTAACAGCTTTGTCATTACCCATCAGCCAGTCTTGCTGCACTGTGTCCCAACTGTGACTGCTGCTCAAGGATCTTTTTCTGCTCTTTTGCTCACATTTTAATACTAGCATCCCTTCTCTCTCAGTCTTTTTCTGGCATATTTCTGTTTCTGTCTATCACACTGGGGGTTTAGCCTGTCTGGGACAGAGTAACTTTCAATCTGCTGCACTCCCCTTTACTGCTGGGACATCTGAAACAGCAATTTCTCTGAGACAGGTTAATTGTGCAATGGACTGGAAGTAAGTAACAGCAATGAGCAAGCATCTAATACTTCCTCCTTTATCATGTATCATGCTGGAATTAATGCTTTGCTGTCTATTTTTTGCTGTCTAAGTTTCATATATTTAATCAGCCATGATAATAATACATTCAGTTTGATCCTCTGTTAAACAGTTTTTCTTTCCACGACAGGACAACTGCTGCAGCCATTAACTCTATGTACTCAGATTCTCTTTATTACACAAATGGCACACTAAGCCTGGTTCTGCTGAAGGTCTCTTCCTTTTAAAAATAAAATGCTTGCTCAAGAGGAGGGAAAATTGCAAATTCAACTTGTTACTGATTGTTATAAACTTAATTAGACTACCTTGCAAGGAATTTTAGAATCAGATTGTTCTGTGTGTCAGTGGATTGAATCTGTCCATATGATTGGACTGTATTGATATGAATTTAATTTATTATAAATTGGAATTGAATTGGACCTGTTTTTCTTAGAAAATACCTTTCGATGATGGACGATTCCATTGTAGCCATGTAGGAAACACTGGACCATGTTTTGTTAAAGGGGTAATTTCATGTTTTAAAGCAGTGCTTGTGCCTTTTATAAATCAGTTTTCATTTAAAAAGATATGAAGTTAGGACTGTGAGGGAGTACAGCATAAGTGAGCAACTTGTGAAAACAGTTATGGGTTTTTAGGTGCATTTGTACATCCCTGCACTGTTACACATCCTCCTTGTGTTTCCATGGCATTTGAAGATAGTGGACTTCAATGAAATTCAATGAAATAATGTTCTCATATCACCTTTAATGCATCTGATACCATAGCATAACTAAATTGGTCTCCAGCTAAGCCTGCTGCCATGGATTTTTTGGGCATGATTAAGTACTCAGAGATGCCCTATACACCACACGTCTGCATCACTACTTATGAAATTATGTCAGAACTACACAAAGTGTTAGGCAGGTGTGAAAAAATGCTGTAAGAGGAACAAGACCTACTGGAAGTGATGGTGTGACCCCTACAGAGCCCTGATCTCAACATCATCGAGTGTGTCTGGGATTACATGAAGAGACAGAAGGATGTGAGAAAGCCTACATCCACAGAAGATCTGTGGTTGGTTCTCCAAGATGTTTGGAACAACCCACCAGCTGAGTTCCTTGAAAAACTGTGTGCAAGTGTACCTAGAAGAATTGATGCTGGTTTGAAGGCAAAAGGTGATCACACCAAATATTGATTTGATTTAAATTTCTCTTTTGTTTATTTACTGCATTTTGTTGATTGATGGAAATAAATGATTAACACTTCAATTTTTGAAAGCTTTCTTTGTTTACAGCATTTTTTCACACCTGCTTAAAACATTTGCACGGTACTGTATATATGTCTTATTTAAGTATAAAAAGCTTCAGATTCTCTTTAAGCAAAGCATATTTAAGCAGACTGTAATACAGATATTTAGATTGTAAACAGGTTAACTGCTGTGAAACCATGCCCTCTTCGTTGCAAAAAAAAAAGGATTTAAATTATTTTCATGTAGGCATTGCAGATAACTGTATTTTACTCTTCAGTTATTCTAGTTAACCCAAGCTCATATTTTTACACAAAAGACATCTATCAAAACCATCATGAAAATTTAGGAAAAATAATCTGCAGCTTTCTGTTTGACCTATTTTTAAAATGATCTCGTTTTTTCACATACTGACCTGTTTTTAATGTACTCCAACATATTGCTCCATTACTCCAGAAGGCAGTAAATGGATGTCAGTTTAGTGCATCCATTAGTTTTTACAGTCCATTGGCTCATGCTATACCTATCTATCTTCCAAATTACAGAGCCTTATCATGTTGTTTGGAGATGCAGGAAAAAGGATGTCCGGGCCATTTGCCGATAGCATATAGAGCGCTAAGTGGACTATAGCCCATTTCCAGTTCATTAAGTCGACCTTTGCAGAACTGTCAAACCAATGCGTTGATATTGTTGCTTCAAGCTGAGGAGGAAGGTTTGCTTGTATAACAGAAATGATCTATAGCTGCAGAGTCTGCAGATCACCTCAAGCGTAATAATGTTATATTCAGACTGCAATATCTAGCTTGTGTTGTTTTTGGTGCTGCTTTCTAATTAGAATCATTTGACATTTTATTTAAGGTGTAAAATTCAGGCAATTCATTACGCACAGAAGACATGCTTTTCTATTGGATCATCCTTGCATTATTTGATCTTAACTAGGCTCCTTTAATTAACACTTTATGTGCTATTCTATCTAATAAGCCTGCTGCCTATTAGTCAAATCTTTCCTACTGATTTTACATCTTCTGGGTTTAGTTAAACCTGCTTTCATCTAGAAAGTTTGACCCTTGACATGTAATTGATTTTTACAATTCAAAATAAATTGTATCAAAATTCAATAAGCAAAAGTAAATACTTAATTGAACATAACGCCTTGCAAAGCATTTATCCCCCTTAGACATTTTAGCAATTTGTATTTTATTGGGTTATGTGCTAGACCAACACAAAGTCATGCAAATTGTAAAGAAGCAAGAAAATGATAGTTTTCAAAGTTTATTTTTTAACAAAAAAATGTGTAAAAGTGTGGTTTGCATTTGTTTTCCTTTTTGTTTTCAGGTTTTTCCACAGATTTTGGTTAGATTTTAGTTAAAGTTTAACTTTAAGGTTTAGGTTTTATTGGACCAATCTAACACTTGAATATGCTTTGTTAATACATGACTATACCTTCTCTTGCTGGAAGGGCAACCTCAGGTCAGCCCCAGTCTCAAGTCTTTTGCAGCTACAAACAGGTTTTCTCTCAGGTTCGCCCTGTATTTAGCTCCATCTGTCTTTCCTGTCCCTTCTAAGGAAAGGATCCCCACAACATGATGCTGTCACCACTGTGTGTCACCATACCTGGTAGTTTCAGGGAGATGTTCAGTGTTAGTTTTCCACATGTATGTAAGTCATGCAAGTTCAAATTCGGTCTCATCTAAGCTTTTTTTGCTATGTCCCCAATAATGCCTGTGGGAAACTGAAGAACTTGTTTTTTTCATTCAACTTCTTTGGTTTCTTTACCTGCCACACTTTGCTAATGGTCATATTTGTGGAGTGCATGGCTGATGATCCCACTTGAGCTGTCCCATGCCCATTCAATAAATTACAATGTTGTGGAAAAGTTAATTTATTTCAGTAACTTAGCTCATTAAGTGAAACACATCAAGCCTTTATTTCTGTTAATTATGATTTTCTGCTTACAGCCTAAAGAAAACAACATTTAAGATTAGAATATTACATCAGACCAATAAAAAATATATATATTATTAAAGAAATAGGGGCTTTTTGAAAGGTATGTTTTATACCTGCTTAAAGGTTATGTTCAAAAAATACTCTTAATCTGACAAACAAGCCTCACTGCAACACATACTTTATTGAATAAGACTGTAGATTTTACAGATTCCACAGTTACTACAGCCATCTTGGCTGCTTCTCTAATTAATGCCATTTTCGTCTAACCTTTCGTTTTAGGTGGGCAGCCATTTTTGTAGGTTTGCAGTTTCTCAGATAATGACAAACCTTCTTTATGACCAGTCATGTTCCTAGGTCTTAATATTTCCAAATGCTACAAGTGGACTCTACTTATTAATTAGGTGACTTCTAATGACAGTTGGATGAAATAAATTTTATTTGGGGGGATCAGAATAAAATGGGCGAAAAATATCTGGACAACAAACTTGTCAGATTTTTGTTTGTAAAAACTTTCCTTCCATTTTTTATGTATGCACTACTTCAGGTTGACACATCATATAAAATCCCAATAACATAAAATAAAGTTTGTGGATGTGATGTGACAAAATGTGAAAAGGTTCAGTGTGTATATTGCTGCTAGGCGCTGTAAGCCTTCAGTGTTGTTCACTCGGCAGTGGGAGAACCAGACATCTAATCTTTGCACTAGGCTCACGCTCGGCCCATTTTCTTTTCCATCAGATCTGTGGCTGACTAAATGGATAACAGAGCTCTGCAGTAATACGGTTATGCCACGTATGAAGACTTTTAGCATAATTTGGTGTAAACGGAGCTTAGTGTTGACTGAATTTTAGAATCCAAAGTATTTTATCCAAGGTTACAATCTAATATTTCAATTGCTAATTCAGATGATAAAAATCAAACAAGCACTGCATGCTTTGTGTGTTGAGAGTTCAGCTTTTGGCAATATCCTATGGCTGACAATATCTTTCTTTTTCTGTACTTTTAAACTTACTATTGTTTATCCTAGGAAAATGATCATATAAGAGAAGGACCACTAATATCATCAGTTTCTATAATCTTTATATGCCACTGTGTGTTAATTATTAATGATTCATTTTGCTGAATAATTCTGACAGTTTGCCATATGTTCAGGACTACTCCCCTACAGCAGACTTCTGGATCTATTTTGGGAAACTTGATTTTGTCATACTACTCTTGCGCTTTCTTACATTGATTTTTAAAAGTGCAACACTCCTATTTTTTTCATTTTTTAATGATGGTGGACATTTTAATCAGGAATTGCACAGATACACATTAAGTTTCTGTAACTGTATGCATAACCAATTGAAGGTGAAATAATGAATTATGGTAAAGTTCTAGGATCTGCTATATTCCCCATTTGAATAATTTGTCTCGTAGAGACCACATGACAACAAAAACTGCACCGATCTCCTGGTGAAGAATCACTTTTTCAGGTCTTCTTAAAATCCACCAGATAAACCAGCACATTATTATGAGAAAGTGGGGAAGACTGGTTTGCTCAGGTTATCTTTGGCTGATATAAAATGTTTTTTGATGATCAGAGAAAAATGTAACTTTGAGCAAATAATTTTTCATAGCACTGTATATGTACAGGGGTTGGACAATGAAACTGAAACACCTGTCATTTTAGTGTGGGAGGTTTCATGGCTAAATTGGACCAGCCTGGTAGCCAGTCTTCATTGATTGCACATTGCACCAGTAAGAGCAGAGTGTGAAGGTTCAATTAGCAGGATAAGAGCACAGTTTTGCTCAAAATATTAAAATGCACACAAAATTATGGGTGACATACCAGAGTTCAAAAGAGGACAAATTGTTGGTGTACATCTTGCTGGTGCATCTGTGACCAAGATAGCAAGTCCTTGTGATGTATCAAGAGCCACGGTATCCAGGGTAATGTCAGCTTACCACCAAGAAGGACGAACCACATCCAACAGGATTAACAGTGGACGCAAGAGGAAGCTGTCTGAAAGGGTTGTTTGGGTGGTAAACCGAATTGTATCCAAAAAACATAAAACCACGGCTGCCCAAATCACGGCAGAATTAAATGTGCACCTCAACTCTCCTGTTTCCACCAGAACTGTCCGTCGGGAGCTCCACAGGGTCAATATACACGGCCGGGCTGCTATAGCCAAACCTTTGGTCACTCATGCCAATGCCAAACGTCGGTTTCAATGGTGCAAGGAGCGCAAATCTTGGGCTGTGGACAATGTGAAACATGTATTGTTCTCTAAAGAGTCCACCTTTACTGTTTTCCCTACATCCGGGAGAGTTACGGTGTGGAGAAGCCCCAAAGAAGCGTACCACCCAGACTGTTGAATGCCCAGAGTGAAGCATGGTGGTGGATCAGTGATGGTTTGGGCTGCCATATCATGGCATTCCCTTGGCCCAATACTTGTGCTAGATGGACGCGTCACTGCCAAGGACTACCGAACCATTCTTGAGGACCATGTGCATCCAATGGTTCAAACGTTGTATCCTGAAGGCGGTGCCATGTATCAGGATGACAATGCACCAATACACACAGCAAGACTGGTGAAAGATTGGTTTGATGAACATGAAAGTGAAGTTGAACATCTCCCATAGCCTGCACAGTCACCAGATCTAAATATTATTGAGCCACTTTGGGGTGTTTTGGAGGAGCGAGTCAGGAAACGTTTTCCTCCACCAGTATCACGTAGTGACCTGGCCACTATCCTGCAAGAAGAATGGCTTAAAATCCC
Source organism: Crenichthys baileyi (assembly GCA_036173005.1). Taxonomy (NCBI): domain Eukaryota; kingdom Metazoa; phylum Chordata; class Actinopteri; order Cyprinodontiformes; family Goodeidae; genus Crenichthys; species Crenichthys baileyi. The sequence continues at coordinate 204,007 of JAHHUM010002911.1, forward strand.
TCTGACCACTGTGCAGGACTTGTATCTGTCATTCCCAAGACGAATTGACGCTGTATTGGCCGCAAAAGGAGGCCCTACACCATACTAATAAATTATTGTGGTCTAAAACCAGGTGTTTCAGTTTCATTGTCCAACCCCTGTTTATTACTGGAGATTTCTTGTAACCATTTCCTTACTGACACCTTTGTACAATAACATTACATAATCCTTTGTAATCTGTCTAAAAACTCTTTGTTTAACTATTGGATGCAAAGGAAAGAAAAAGGTCTCTACAGCAATCAAATGCTTATCACAGTGAAACCGTTTTTTTGTTTTTGAGTGAAGCAATTTGTAGTTGTGTTTGGACATTAAAGGTGGAAAAAGTTGGAAATGATTCATCATTGTCAGATATTAATAGAGGTATGTGGACACACTACTAGGTATATACAGTAGACAACCTTCTGGTGTTGTAATAGTTTGTTTCTTTTAAAGAACCACTTCTGTTCTTTTCTCAGGAGTTTCAAATTTTGCAAAGATCTCTCATTAAACTGATTAAGTACACAATGTTTACCAGTCTTCCTAGAAATACTAGAAAAACAAACGAAGGTGAAGTTAATTACAATTTAAGAAAGGATTCAGGTCATTAAGTATTTGTTTTTTATGCACCAAAGAGCCCTTACACAGACCAAATTTATTAAACATTCATTTCTCTCCACTTTTCTTTTCATCATCTTCATCCCCTCAGCATTTTGATCTACTTTCATTGAGCCCTCGGGTCAGTTTGAGAACCTAAGTCCTCTTGTTACTGTTATCAACAAAAATATGTTTCCCTGTAGATTGCAGAAACTGGAACATAACACAAGGGCAGCAGTTATAAATGGTGACTTGTGGAAAGCTTGTTCTGAAATTAGAGTAAGAGGGAGCTGTAATCTAATCTGTTCTGCTGCAGTTATGTTCCTTCAGAAAATCATTGTTTTTTAATGCTGCATGCTTGAGCTCTTGTCAAGTTTTTGTCAAGACTGTCATGCTCAGATTTTATACATTTTAAGAATGTATAAAAATAAAGTTGGCATTCTGATAGTATAATGTTTTATATTTACTTAAACCACAAATTACACTAACTAAATACAGCCTATTCAATATAAGAGAATTATATTGATCTAAACTCTATTCTGTGTGTTGTCGTTACCCTGTAATTGGAGCTGTTTTCTGAAATTACAAAAAACAAAGCAGGAGTGTGATGTTCCTGCTTACCTCTTTCTGTTACATAAATTTATTATGTATCACATAAATGCCATGTTTGTTCAAGGCATGACCCAGAACACTTCAATAAAACATTCGGTGGGAAATGTGACATTTATCAGTTTCCTTTCATTATTCATAGCTATAGCCCTGAATGGCTTGCTCTTGACTAAATACGACTGGATTTATGTGAAATTCCTGGGGCTTACAAACAGCACGGCTCTGTTAACACCCTTTGTAACTGTGCTCGTCTACTGTTGCCTTTTTGTTCACTTTCGGCCAACATTGCTCCATCATACACACGGATATGTGTTTCCTTCTACACTTTTCTGACGCATGTAACAGCTGACCTAGTTTTGACAAAATGCATCACTTTTCTATGGCAACATTTCCTGGGTCAGTGTTCTGTAATAGTCCATTTAAAGGGTACTTTTATACATAGCACATATACGTATAAGCAGAGCATAAACTAAACATGTTTATCATTCATTCATTTGAATCATTTCTTCTTAGTGCTGGTTGATCCTTTATTAAACCATTGCTTGTACATAATATACTGGAAACTCAACAATATTAAAGAGGACTAAAATAATATATAATCATATTTCATTGTCTATATTAGCATTGTGATTGTGTTCCGTTTAAACCATAGCTGCCAACTATCGAATAAACTTTGGAGTGAGATCAGGACCTGGAGCTGAGTTAGTCAGGGATACTGATATTTTAAAAATATTTTGATCAGGATCAAGAACAGATATGTGAATTGGATCAGGACATCCTTAGTTAAAACCTGTTGAAGAGCTCATGTATAGTAAGTTTGAACCCCAAACTGCACAACTTAAACTTACACATTTGAAGTAACTACTTCCCTAGTTTTAATAGCAAATACTGTTTTTACTTCTTTGGCTGTAAGGTTTGTTATAATAGTGCATCCTTTCTTTAAATCTGCTGAACAGTTTGGAAGCTTTCAAAGGGAAAGATATTTTTATATTAACTTAGAAAAGTCTTTATGAATTAGCAATGGACCCAGGGGTTTTTTAAAAGGAAGAATCATGTGGAAAAATTAGGAGAACGAATGAATTATTCAGTTTTTAAAGAATTAATTGGTTTTTTACATTGGAAATTAAGTAATTTAAGTACAGGTAACCGATGAAAATGAACGTTGCTTTACTCATTAACGTTTCCCCCTTTTAGCTGGAAAACATTCAGTCAGACATGTCTTGTAGCCATCCTCCCCACGGCAACTCAGTGACATCAAGATCTTTGACTCGGTTCAGGACCATTCATTTCTTAATTCTCTGTTATGTTTTGGGTCTTGTTATGTTTTGGGGTCCAGTTCTTCCTTTTCTTTTACAGGTGGTCTCACATTTTCCTCAAGTACCCTCTAATACACGTTAGAATTTATAGTGGACCACCTGCAGCAAATCATCTCCAAACCATTTCACATCCACCTCCAAGCTTCACATTTGGTTTTCTAAATAATTTTATTTTAGATTCATCTGTCCAAAGAACATTATTCCTAAAGTCCTGGTATTTGTCTGTGTTCTCTGGCAAACTTTAGTCTGGCCTTCATTTTTTTCTTAGAGAACCATGGAACTCAAAAAATAATAATACCTGGGTGTCTGTTACTTTATTCTAAGTCTAACATGTAGCTTCTACTATATAAAATCGTGTTTTGTGTTTGAAAAGTTTTTAAACAGGTAGTTTTAGCTTAAAATACAACAATTTAAAATTTACTAGAATAACAACTTAATTCTAGTGAGTTCAGAATGCAAATCATTTCTGCTTATAACTCCAAAGCAGTAGGTGGCAGTGATGTGTAATGTGTTGCAGACAAACACGCCCGCCAACAGGGCGTCTGTTGTCCTGGGCCTGGAGCAGGGATGGGGGCCCAGGATCGGCTGATAGGGGCCCAGTCTTTAGTCAGAAAGTCATAACTCTGTCCTAAAATAAAGTCGTACCAAATCGCCATCTGGCGGTTCATTTCTGTTGATGACCAGGAGCTACACAGTCATTTGGCAAATTGGTACCAGTGGTGGCTGGTGAAAAATATTCTTGGTGGGGCTGATGTAACAATACATTTCTCTACCTACTCCAATATATGAAATGGAATCAACCGTAAGATGATGAATACAACTGGACAGCACCCCTTTCATCATGCCTGCGCAATGCCAGTTTGAAAGCACCACAAAACTTAATGGAGTCAATGAATTTAGATAAAATATGACGATTCTTATCAACCTCTGCATTGTGCCTTCTTACCTCAACGCGGTGCCCGTCATCAGCTGTGCCGCTATGCTAATCTTTTCGAGCACAGCTAGCTTGATACAGTTTTCCATATGAAATCTTGATTGTTCATGCTTCTTAATGCGTTCGGAGAGATGCTTCAAGTCGGTTTGTCCTGACTGTGTCCACGTTAAATTACATTTGCAAGAAAAACAAAAAAGTGCATGGGCTATTCCACAGCCAGACAGCCAGTACTTGCGCTTGAACCAACTCTTGCAAAAACTCAGATGTAGACTTAATTTTTCTCCTTGGTCTGCTGGTTGATGTTAATGTCAGGCTTGTCGGGTCCCAGCTCCTTAACCCGGATTTTCTCCTCCTGTCAGAGCCTGGGTGCTCATGATAGGTGCTAACCCCTTTCCACCACTAGATGGCACTGGAGCCTGTGGAAACCCGGAGGATGACAGGTGCAACTCGTTCCTTCATCAGCCTGTGCACTATAAGAGGGAGGACTGCCAGTACCTCAGCGCCTGAGTGTTTTGCCACTAGCGGTATTTCAGTCCAGCCCGATTCCAGACTTTCTGTGTGAACATTAAGAATCATTCTCTTGGTTTGAAACCTGAACTAATTGCCTTATCCTGCTCTGTGTAGGTGTTGCTTCCTGCTCTCGCTTGCCTTCAAGTCAAGAGATCCACGAGACAACCACGGACAGAGATTACTACCTGAACCTTTGCTCAGCTGGCAGTCTGCAGCGACTTGGTGCACAGTGCGATCCGCGAAACCCTGTCCACCCTCCGGCGGCTCACAGCACCAACGACTACTCGAGCTCCAGCAAGTCCTACCAACCGACCCGTGCTCCAGGCTCTACATGCTCCCTCTGGTATCTCACTCCTGACAAGTAAGCTTACCAATCATCTGGTTACAGTCCTGTTCAGCCACTGTACTCATCCTTCTTCTCCCGTACAGATGCCCGGCTGCGGATCCTGTTCCGTTCCTGACTCTAAATAAATCTGACAAAACTCCTCTCTGTTTCTGAGTGTTACTGCATGTGTGTCAAATCAGTGACTAAGATCATGACAGAACATTCAGCCCAACCGGACCCAGCAGAGGCGCTCCAGTGAGCAGTTTCCGATCACAGCCGGCAGATTGAGTTTAACAGCGCAATCCTCTGGTTCCTCCTCGAACAGCAACAGCAGACCAGTCAGCAGATTGATCAGATGGCGTCTATGCTGCAGCATGCTCTGAAATCCAGGTCCCCGGTGCCCACAGGGGCCGCTGCTGAGCCTCTGGTTACCAGGCCACTTCTGCAGGTTCGTGACATCACTTCTCCCCCAAAAAGGTTTCTGGGGAGGTTGGGAGTTGTGGCAGTTTTTTATTGCAGTGCTCATTGGTGTTTAGTCGGTCACCACAGGCATTCCCTCATGATGACGGTCTATTGACCGGGAAAGTGCTCAGTTTGGTTGTACTTTTGATCAATTAATTCTAGAGTTGAAGCAGATTTTTGATATAGCTGTCGATCAGACAGCTGTTGCTTGCCATTTATGGGCTATGAAGCAACGAAGTTGTCCTCTAGCGGAAATCACAGTTGTTTTTGCACAGCAGCAGCTGCCTCGGGCTGGAATGTGTGTGCCTTGAAATAAGCCTTTTTTCATTCTCTTAACGAGGCGCTAAAGGATGAATTAGCCTTTGTGGACGAGCCCGATGAGCTCAATAAGTACATTGCCCTGGCAGTTAGGTTAGACAGCAGGATGAGGGAGAGGAGATGTACTCGCTTAGAACGAGGCGTTCCTAGACCCCAGCTGATTTCACCACCCCGCTCTCCATTTCCATCTGCAGCTGGTCACCATGAGTCTGAGCCCATGCAGCTAGGCAGAGCGAGGTTGTCCCCGGACGAGCGGCAACGCGGGTGGTATGGCTCCTCCGACCACTTTATCTCAGCTTGCCCGGCTCAGCCAAAAGGGGGGGTCCACCTGTTGGGAAGGGGTGACCGGCGGGCCAGACCTCTAGTCTTAAGGCCCCTAGGTTTACAATGCCCGCCATGCTCTGCATTGATCACGTCGCAGTGCCCCTCACTGCACTCATAGATTCAGGTTGTGAATTAAGTCTTATCGATCAGGCCCTGGTGACACAACGGCGTATAGAGACTGAGCAACTTCCTACCCCACGTCAGGTACTGGCCTTAGATGGCCAGTCACTGCAGACAATTACCCACTGAACTAAGCCGCTGGACGGTGATGAGTCTGCATACAGACAGGAGGTGGATCGGCTAGTACACTGGTGTTGTCAGAACTACCTTAAACTCAACCCACTCAAGACTGTGGAAATGGTGGTGGACTTTCGGAGAACACCACCCCCATACACCCCCCTCACCATCTTCAACAACATCGTGTCAGCTGTGGACCACTTCAGGTTCCTAGGAACCATCATCTCTGAGGACCTGCTACACTGCCATCATTCAGTCTGTCCTGTCTTCATCCATCTCAGTGTGGTTTGGCTCATCCACAAAACAGGACAGGTCCAGACTGCAACGAATAATCAGGTCTGCAGAGAGAATAATCAGAGCTGGCCTTCCCTCCATCCAGGACTTATACAGGTCTAGGGTCAGGAAAAGAGCTGCTAAAATCTCTGCAGACCCCACACACCCTGCACAGAAACTGTTTAGAGTTTTACCTTCAGGCCATCGCTACAGAGCACTGTTTACTAAAACCAGCTGCCACAGAGACAGTTTCTTCCCCAAGGCTGTTTCTCTGATGAACATTTAATAGAGTACCAAACAACTGCATACTCAAGTTGCAAATGCACCTTTGCATATATTTATATTTAAGGACATAAAGATATATGGATAAATATATTTAAAATATATTTAAAAACCCAGAGAGCAAAGTGTACCGGAGTCAAATTCCTTGTTTGTATGTACGAACGTGGCAATAAAGCTGATTCTGATTCTGGTCTTATCAGGTAACCACCAAGAACGTATCTATTTGTACGTATTTCCTATGTCCCAGAGCTCCCTAGTTTCAGGGTTTCCATGGCTGCAGGACCATAATCCCCACCTGAACTGGTCTGAGCTCAGGGTTGACGCCTGGTCAGCTAATTGTCTGTCTACTTGTCTGCAGTCTGCTGTCTCACCTAGACCACCTTCGGAGGAGGCCGAGGGGGTCGAGCGTGCGGACCTGACTCAGGCCCCCACTGAATACCACTATTTTAGGCTGGTTTTTAGTAAGTCCCAAGCTTTGTCACTACCTGCACACCGTTCTTATGACTGTACCATTGAGCTCCTACCTGGGACCCTGTTACCTACCAGTAGGTTATTCAGGATCTCGCAGCCCGAGTGACTAGTCATGGAGCAGTATATGGCTGAGTCACTGGCTGCTTGTTTCATTCGCCCCTCTTCATCACCATTCGGGGCGGGGTTTTTCTTTGTGGGCAAGAAGGATGGCACTCTCCGCCCATGCATTGACTATAGAGGGCTGAACTACATCACAGTAAAGAAAAAATACCCGTTGCCACTGCTCTTGTCAGCATTTGAACCTGTCCAGGACGCCACCATCTACACCAAGCTGGACCTCAGGAATGCTTACCACCTTGTTCGTATCCGCCAGGGGGACGAGTGGAAGACAGACTTCAAGACTCCCCTGGGACATTTTGAATATTTGGTAATGCCATTCGGCCTGTGCAATGCCCCAGCGGTCTTTCAGGCCCTGGTCAATGATGTGCTGAGAGATTATCTTAACACTTATGTCTTTGTATATCTCGATGACATCCTCGTCTATTCCAGGACCCTGTCAGAGCACCGTTGCCATGTCCGTCTGGTTCTTCGACGGCTATTAGAGAACCAGCTTTTGGTGAAGGCCGAGAAGTGTGACTTCCACCAGCCGTCCATCTGTTTTCTGGGCCTGATTCTCGAGGGTGGACAGGTTCGCACTGATCCTGAGAAGATCAAGGCTGTGCAGGACTGGCCAGTGCCCGAGTCGCAGAAGCAGCTACAATGTTTCCTTGGCTTCGCCAATTTCTACAGACGATTTGTCCGCAACTACAGCCAGACTGCCAGCCCCCTGACTGCCCTCACATCCTGTAAGGTTCCCTATACTTGGTCTTCAGAGGCTGAACCAGCCTTTACCGAGCTAAAGAAGAGGTTCTCCCGAGCACCAGTTCTTATACACCCTGACTCCGCTAAGCAGTTCGTCTTCGAAGTGGATGCCTCCGACAAGGGAGTGGGGGCCGTTCTCTCCCAGCGTTCGGACCAAGACGGACGGCTCCACCCGTGCGCCTTCTTCTCCCGCCGCCTATCCGCAGCCGGGCGGAATTATGATGTGGGCGACAGGGAGCTACTGGTGATCAAGTTGGCATTGGAGGAGTGGCGGCACTGGCTGGAGGGCGCTGAACATTCAGTGCTGGTGTGGACAGACCACAAGAACTCATACATCCAGTCTACTAAGTGCCTGAACTCACGTTAGTCACGTTGGTCTTTGTTTTTTTCTCGTTAATTTGTCCATTTCTTTCAGACCCGGTTCCAAGAACATCGAACCGGATGCACTCTCATGTCAATTCGCCACTGATGACTCTGAGCAATTCAGTTCTACCCTTTCTAGTAAAGTATTGTTTCAGCAAATACAGTTAGCCATGTGTTGTGGCTAAGGCAATTAAGTTAGTTCAAAACATTTAATCTTACATATCTAGTTGGGTTGAACCTTGGTAATCAAGTAAGAATAACGTACATACATCATGATCACCCAACATATTGCTATAATTTTATTACATTCTTTATTACGTAAGTTATTTTTTGAGTTAGCCAAAACTGTGATGTCTCTTTCTGATTGTATAGACATACAATGGAAAGCGTCATGGTTCCGGCGGCGTCTGGTGAGCTCTCGCTGGCCCTTTTACCTAAATGTGGCATCAAAGATTTTTAGAATGCTTAGAAGGATTCATAGATTTTTAGATTTCTTAGAATGATTGTATTACAACTATATCATACCAGTGAAAGCCAAACATTATTAGTATTTGAAAGTTTGGACTAAAACTGTTTTATACCAGTGACCAAGCTCTCTATTTAGACTTCAGTGAGTGCCCATGACTGTTATTGCTTGAAGGATGGGACCACAACTGCCTCATACCAGCGACCTCAAGGATTAATATTATCATTTTTCTTCTTACCACAGAGGACTTAATGATCTAATTACCTCCAGTAGAAAGATCGGATTAGAACCAGCTCTTCCCAGTAAACTCCCAAGGATTATAATTGTCATTTGATTTGTTTTTCGGTGTTTGAATTTCTTTATCGTTGTAATGTTTTTCCTCATGTTCAGCGTTTTGAGTGCCTTGCTATAAATAAACTTGACTTGACTTGACTACACTTTCATATTAACAGTAGCCAAAGCCTGCTCTAAGTTTTGACATTTTAAGGTTTTCGGAGACCTCATTTCGCTGCTTTTTGACAGCCACTAAAGAGTCAAGCATATACAGTGGCTCAAGAGTACCCACCCTGTTAAAATGCCAGATTTCTTATTGTAAAAAAATTTACTATGATGAATCATTTCAAAAGGTTTATCCTTAATATGGGATTATTCTGAACCATTTCACAAAATAACAAACAGAATTATGTTAGGTTTACAGGCTGGTTAATGGTACTATTCATTACTTCATCCACTTTGAAAATGACCTCAGTTGCTTTTGAAGAAAAATAAATCTAGAGCAAGATGCTGCCTCCATCCTCTATCATTGTGTTCTTTTGGTGATGCTAACTTTTATTTTTGTGCCAAACGTACCTTATTGAACTGTGGGCCAAAGGTTTACGTTTAGGTTCATCAACCCAAAACACAAGGTTTTGGGAGATTTTAGCCAGGTCTAGATGTTTTCTTTCTGAGACATTATTCTGTCTTGCAAACCAAGTCATTCGGACAAACACGTGGAGAATCCAGGAGATCAATGTGGAATATACCCAGTAGATGATGAAAGGTTATGCAGCTCCTTCAGTGTTGCTGTTGGCCTCTTGGCAGCCCTCCATGCCAGTTCCAGTCTCATCTTTCTGTGGATTTTTTTGTACTCTTCTCCTGATGGATACCTTAGTGTCACAACAATGAGCAGCCATTTGCAGTGCCGTCACAGGGTTTACAAATGTTTCTTTATTGCCCGTTACCGTGTCCGTGTTTCTGCTTAATATGAGTAATGTTTCAACATAGATGATTTAAAGGTGGTGCACCAAAATACATTAAAGATACAGGGGTTGGACAATGAAACTGGTTTTAGATCACAATAATTTATTAGTATGGTGTAGGGCCTCCTTTTGTGGCCAATACAGCGTCAATTCATCTTGGGAATGACATATACAAGTCCTGCACAGTGGTCAGAGGGATTTTAAGCCATTCTTCTTGCAGGATAGTGGCAGGTCAATACGTGATACTGGTGGAGGAAAATGTTTCCTGACTCGCTCCTCCAAAATACCCCAAAGTGGCTCAATAATATTTAGATCTGGTGACTGTGCAGGCCATGGGAGATGTTCAACTTCAGTTTCATGTTCATCAAACCAATCTTTCACCAGTCTTGCTGTGTGTATTGGTGCATTGTCATCCTGATACACGGCACCGCCTTCAGGATACAATGTTTGAACCATTGGATGCACATGGTCCTCAAGAATGGTTCGGTAGTCCTTGACAGTGACACGCCCATCTAGCACAAGTATTGGGCCAAGGGAATGCCATGATATGGCAGGCCAAACCATCACTGATCCACCCCCATGCTTCACTCTGGGCATTCAACAGTCTGGGTGGTACGCTTCTTTGGGGCTTCTCCACACCGTAACTCTCCCGGATGTGGGGAAAACAATAAAGGTGGACTCATCAGAGAACAATACATGTTTCACATTGTCCACAGCCCAAGATTTGCACTCCTTGCACCATTGAAGCCGATGTTTGGCATTGGCATGAGTGACCAAAGGTTTGGCAATAGCAGCCCGGCCGTGTATATTGACCCCGTGGAGCACCCGACGGACAGTTCTGGTGGAAACAGGAGAGTTGAGGTGCACATTTAATTCTGCCGTGATATGGGCAGCCGTGGTTATATGTTGTTTGGATATAATCCGGGTTAGCACCCGAACATCCCTTTCAGACAGCTTCCTCTTGCGTCCACTGTTAATCCTGTTGGATGTGGTTCGTCCTTCTTCGTGGTATGCTGACATTATCCTGGATACCGTGGCTCTTGATACATCACAAAGACTTGCTGTCTTGGTCACAGATGCGCCAGCAAGATGTACACCAACAATTTGTCCTCTTTTGAACTCTGGTATGTCACCCATAATTTTGTGTGCATTTTAATATTTTGAGCAAAACAGTGCTCTTACCCTGTTAATTGAACCTTCACACTCTGCTCTTACTGGTGCAATGTGCAATCAATGAAGACTGGCTACCAGGCTGGTCCAATTTAGCCATGAAACCTCCCACACTAAAATGACAGGTGTTTCAGTTTCATTGTCCAACCCCTGTATATTGCCGTTATATCATTCTTCCAGACCACTCAGATCTTCTGGTTCAAGTCTACTCTGCATCCCCAGAATCAGACTGTTCTGTTTAAACTATTAACTGAGGCATTATTCATTTCAGTCCAACTTCACATTACTTTATTATGTCACTGCAAGGTATTTTTTTCCCTGTGTTTTCTTTTCTTATGTTTTCATCATGTTAAGCACTTTAAACTGTCTTGTTGCTGAAATGTGCTGTACAAATAAACATGCTTTGTCTTGCTGTTGGTTTCCTCTAAATTGTTTTTACTGAATTTTTCCTGCCAGTCCAACAGGTAGTCTTAATGAGTTAATACTAAAGGGCAACTAAAATACTACTTCTTTTCTTCAAAATAAAAGTCTCAAACAGAAATACAAAGTGCAGAGCTAGAAGTTCTAACCAAATATCCAGCTCTCTTGATAAAAACTGATGACACAACTAGCAATAAACCTAGATGACAATTACTTTTAACTTTTCAATATTACAAACTTCCGTGGCACAAGATATTGTTACACCCCTGTTACGTAGCACCAGATTTTCATTAAGGCAATTTATGCAGACTTTAACAAGTCTTGTTTTCGAAATATCTGCTGCAAAATACCACAGACTGAGCTCCAAAATGGCAACTTTCTGTGGCTTTCTTCCACTACCTTGGTTTCAGTGCTAAATTGGGGCTAGTGCTGGTATAGCTCCAGTTTGTTGTTCTAGATTCAGATGCTCCAAACTGTGACTCTGGCACAGATAAACATTTTCTTTCTTAGCACCAACTGTAACCAGACGAAAGTAGTGCTTTTTGTCAGGAGCAGACAGTGGGGTTGTTGAGACTAGGCTAGAACAATTCAATTAAAACTACCAAGCAAAATGAAAGAATAAAGAAACTTATCAACTATATACAAATGAAGGAACAAGTGAACCAATAAAAAACATAACCGATGTTGGGACCCACAGCCATGGATTTCAACATTAAAACTCCGGTACAAACTTTTCTGGAACTTTCAAAATAAATTGCATTTAGCCGACTTCCAGCACAACTTCAGAAGGGGAAGGGGGGTAAAAGCAGACTTCCCATGATGCCACTGCCCGTATAAAACCCACACCTTTCCAATGGTCCGATCTCTTCTACGCGGGTCTCCGTCAGGTGATCTGGACAGTGAGACAGCGTGCTAATGTCTCTTTGCTGGCAAACAGACATAAACTCTTCAAACTAACTGTAATTAAACCTTTACTTAAGAAACCTTCACTTGATCGAGATGACTTGGAAAAATTACAGACCTATATCCAATCTTCCATTCTTATCTAAAATTCTTGAGAAAATAGTTGCTAATCAAATGTGTGAGCATTTACACAGCAATGACCTGTTTGAAGAGTTTCAGTCAGGCTTCAGAGCTCATCATAGCACTGAAACAGCTCTGCTGAAAGTCACTAATGATATTCTTATGGCCTCAGATAATGGACTTGTGTCTGTACTGGTTCTGTTAGATCTCAGTGCTGCATTTGATACAGTCGACCATAACATTCTCTTAAAAAGGCTGGAATATGCTGTAGGGATCAGGGGAACAGCACTAGGCTGGTTTAAATCTTATTTGTCTGACAGATTCCAGTTTGTTCATGTAAATGATAAATCATCTTTAAACTCCAGGGTTAATTGTGGATTACCACAGGGTTCAGTACTTGGGCCAATTCTCTTTACTATGTATATATATGCTTCCAGTAGGTCAAATTATTAGGTAGCATAGGATAAATTTTCACTGTTACGCTGATGATACTCAGCTTTACTTATCCATAAATCCTGATGAACCCAACCAGTTAGATAGACTACAAGCATGTCTTGAAGATATAAAAACTTGGATGACTTTAAATTTTTTTCTTCTAAATTCAGACAAGACAGAAGTTGTCGTCTTTGGACCGGAGTCTTTAAAAAAGAAACTGCTTAGTCAATCACTTAACCTGGATGGCATTAGGTTGACCTCCGGTAATAAAGTAAAAACCTTGGTGTTACTTTTGACCAGGACATGTCATTTAAATCCCATATTAAACAGGTTTCTAGGATTTCCTTCTTTCACCTCCGGAAACATTGGCCAAAATTAGAAATATCCTATCCAGGAGTGACGCTGAAAAACTAGTCCATGCATTTGTTACTTCAAAGCTGGGACTATTGTTTAATTTTTTACTATCAGGATGTCCACAAAATGCACCCTTTTAAAAACCTTCAGCTGATTCAAAAAGCTGCAGCAAGAGTCTGGGTGAAAATTAAAAAGAGAGATAATATTTCTCCCATTTTAGCTTCCCTTCATTGGCTCCCTGTTAAATTCAGAATAGAATTAAAATTATCCTCCTCCCATATAAAGCCCTTAATGATCTAGCTCTATCATACATCAGAGATCTGATTGTTCCATATGTTTTCCTAACAGGGCACTTCGTTCTCAGACTGTAGGTTTACTGGTGGTTCCTAGAGTCTCTAGAAGTAGAAATGGGAGGCAGATCCTTAGTTTTTCAGGCTCCTCTCCTCTGGAACAGCTCCCGGTTTGGTCCGTGAGGCGGACACCCTGTCTACTTTTAAGGCTAGGCTTAAAACTTTCCTTTTTGATAAAGCTTATAGTTAGAGTGGCTTAATTTATCAGGGAGGGAGTCTTCCTCCCTCCCTGTTGGATGGAGTAAGGGGGGGTCAGGTTTAGCCTAAACTGGTTCAGTTATGGTTGAGGTTCAAACTCACCTTCCATTTCTGCTACCTGTATGACCCCTTCTCTTTTCCAATGGTTATAATCAGTCTGACAGAGAGAAGTATCCTAATCCTTGTGGTTTTTAGTATAACAATGACCATCAGTGGGACCCTTTGTGGGGTGCCTTGAAACGACAATGTTGAAAATAAGCGCCGTTTAACTAAATAATCTGAACTGAAACTTTCTGTGTAGTTATGCTGCTATAGGCTTAGGCTGCTGGAGGACATAATGACTACTTTCACGCTCTTCGCTACATTCTCACACTACTCTCCAATTTTACATATTTGATGTTTTTAACTTTGTTCTCTCTCTTTTCTCTTCCTAGATGCTACACCTGGCCTGACTCTGTGTCTACCTGTGACACCTATCTGGAGAGGTGCATCGTCCGAGCTTCTGCTGGCAACAACTTAATGCTCACCCTCTAGCGATGATCCACATGGCCCTGTCTTTTAGTGTTTAACCCTTTCTCCCTCCTAGACATGGCAATTGACTGAGCTTTTACTGTGACTAACTCCATGTGCTCTCTTTCAGACTCTAACCTTGAAAACTGGCTCAGAGTTTATCTGTTCTTTCTTTCTAGGTGAAACGACTAAAGGAGCTACATCCATTAACATTGACTTTTCCTTCCCATAGAGAGTACTCCTGGATCAGTGCGTCTCACACTGAGACTGGCTCTTGGAGGTTGCTTCCTGTTAAAAGGGATTTTTCCTCTCCACTGTCGGTACTTTCATGCTCAATATGAGGGATTGCTGCAAAGTCAACCCCAGTGACTTTTTCCACTGCTCTACATGCTCATCCGGGAGGAGGAAATGCTACAAGTCACTGACTGGATGAAAATTGCGGGTTTTTCCTTAGATAAGAAAAACTTTTTATCCAATTTGAATAAATAACTGATTCTGACTGCACTGTTCATTGATTAGGATTAATTGGAATGTGTGTACCTGACTTTTGTGAAGTGCCTATATAAATAAAACTGAATTGGGTGTCATAAGATCACGCGATCATATGCACAAGTTAAGCACGAATGAATCACTTCATAAAAAGGGAAATTAAGGTATAAGCATTGCTTGACTTTCTCTCTGAGGCCTGTAGAAGCAAGTTTTCCAGAGAATTCCCTGCAGAGACGCGGTCTCTACGAAGCCCAAAGGGGGAAGCGGTTTTTTCCCAGTCTGAAAAAGACAACAGTAGCCGCACCCCCGTGGTAAAGTGCAGTTTGGTGGGCCCGACAGAGGGGCCCCCAGTCACTGCCCCGGAGGTTTGAAAGAAAACTTTGTTCACAGAGCTTTCTTCAAACGTCGTCGCCCCCGGGCACTCCTCCCCCACACGTTTAAAACAAGGTTGGGGTTTGGGCAGAGAAATTTTTAGATTAAAATGATCTAACCCTTTTTAATTTTATGAGTTTGGTTTGTTTGGGGAAAACTCAACTATTTAGTGCTAGCAGGCTATCTGCATGCTCAGTTTTGTGTTCTGTGTTTGTTTGTTTTTAAAGTTAAAGAAAAAATTACTTGAAGGGGGTTTTTAAACACAAAAGGTTGATCATAATGCGTCGTCTGTGCTTAGTTTTTTACCCTTTTATTGACGGTATTTTTTTAAAGGTGTGTGTTGATTTGGGGGAAGCTGTCAGCTTCTTTTTTGCTTTTAACTGGAAAACAGCTTATGACACGTGCTTGCCTACTAAGATCATTTACCCAAAAAGGTGCTATTTTTCAACCCAGTAAATAATATTTCCCCAACATTTTTTTTACTAAATTAGTAAAAAACCCCTCAAGCCCCATTTCCCGAAGTTTTGGCTCTTTTCGAAAATTTCCTTAAATATTTTACAATTTTCCTTTAATAATATTTCTTAAAATATTATTTCAATAAGTAAAGGCAGCTAATGAGACACCGTTGAGAATTAGTCACCCGAAGGGGTTTTTATTCAGCAGATCATTCTTTAAAAAATTAAATTTAAATAATATTTTATCTGATCTTGCATTGTGAATGGTTGTCTAAAGGTTGCTGATTACTGCCTAAGTTGGGTTCAAAGACTAACTTAACTTCATTTCCCGATTCTCCCAAATAATCCTTGGTTCTTAAACATAAACATTGCTTGGTAATGTTGCATCACTCTTTGGTCATGATTTTCAATCATCTTTAATCCACTTGTATTATTGTACATAGCCATTAGTCTTCCCATTCTTTAATTCTGCTGGTAGTTTAGTTGGATTGTTTTAGCAAATAAAGAGTTTGTTGATTGAAATATTTTGACTTGACTTATTTTTTTTTAAAAGTTATTGTATTTTAAGAAATTGTGTGAATTCATTCCATGTGTGTGCAGAGTTTTGCTGTTCAATAATGTCAGAGCTTGTCTCACCCTTTTCTATTTTGTCCTAATACCATCGCCTTACTGGGCTGGTATTCACAGGACAACCCTTAACAGACTGAAATATTATTTGATAAAATATAAAATTATTAATATTAAATCATATTTTCAGATTCATAGTCACAACACCAATAAAATTATGCAATATTACCACTCATTATTATCCATGTTTCAGAAACAAGGTTTATCTTGAGGAAGTTGGTAAATTAGAACAAATCAGTTTCAGAACTAAAATCTAAAGTTTTAGAACTTAGTTCTAAAATTATTTTGTTCTAAAATTTGTCTTAGAACTAATTAAGAATAACAATTGTGAAGTCTTCAAACAATCACAATGCAAGATCAGAAGAGTAGATAAAACATTATTTTAATAAAACATTTTAAAGAATGATTGGCTGAATAAAAAAAAAAGTCCTGGATAATCAACTCAGTGTTGTTTAATTAGCTGTCCTTATTCGGTAAAATAATATCTAAGGGAAAGTCTGGATTAGTAATTCTTAATGGTGTTTGATTATCTATAACACTTGACTTCACTGGCGCTAGCATTAGCTAATAGTAGCTAATAGCTTATAGCTTGTTCACCACTTCTTTAAAGTAATGTACATTGAAATCCCATTAATACAAAGATTAAGATGCATATGAGCGTAGATGGAGCGTTATGGCCGATCTTTGTTTATAAACACCCATTAAATAAATTTTTCCTTTAAAACACAACATAAAACAAATAACTAGCCTCTATGCTGAGAGACCATATTCATATTAGCTCAGCAGATAGCCTGCTGGCACTTAAAACAGCTTTTGCACCACAAACAAAGCAAAACATCAAGAAATAAACAATATTTAGATTATTTCATCTTAAACTAATTTTTCTCTGGCCAAACACCAACTCTTGTGAACTATTTTGAAGCAGGGGATCCAAAGGGGGCTGGGTTGGGAAGTAAAGTAGGTTCAGCCATGTGGCGGGCATGAACAAAGGATTATTGCAGTTACTCAGGGGTTGGTCTGCATCAGCGTGTAGATCTGCGGTTTCGAAGCCTTCTTCTCTAGGCTGTGGGAAAAGCCGCTTCACCCAATGTGAAGAGACAACTTCTCTTCGGGGACATATCTGGCTCAGGTTACATTTCTGCCGAATCTCAGAAAGGACAGTTAAAGAAAAGCTTGTCCTAATTATCCCTTTCGTATGAACGCTGGATTATTCGGGCAGCAGATCATTTTTAACTTTGTGGTTACCTTCGATCGGTGGGTAGACTAGGATCTGAGGTATATCGTAGTCAACTCTAGATCCAAGTTTGAAGAATTAGTCCAGCTTACCAGCAAGTTGGACATGACGCGTGTTGCCTCTCCTACAGTTGAAGGTGCAGAGATCCTACCAGCGTCTTGTTTATGTACAGATCAGAGTCCATGTCTTCTCCATGGTTGGGGGCACAACAAGACCAATAACCAATAATAATCCTTTTTATGTTTAAATCTCAGGAGATAGTTTCATTTTTGATCTGTGTGAGACAAAAAATGGCAAAACCCCCACATTTCAACTTTAATACAATGTTTGATTAGTGCTGAAGCAACATAAGCTCACTTTGTAGAGTTTAATTAGGTCAATGTGTGGCATAGATCTACAATAACAGATAATATTTTCCAATGAATCCCAAAATGCCATTTCTGTGTTACTAAAAACTGTCAATCTTTTAATATCACCAGATGCTGGTAAAACATCTTGCTATAAACATTGAGTTTTCCAGCACTGATGGCACCAAAACGAGAATAATTCGGAATCTCAAGCAGTGATTGTTGTTCAAAACAACGTTAATAAATCAAGATGGTTCCTCCTGCTTCAAACAATCCACCATCATCCCAGTACCCAAGAAACCCACCATCACAGGATTAAATGACCACAGCCCTGTCTCCCTGACGTCTGTGGTCATGAAATCCTTTGAGCGTCTGGTGTTGAAGCACCTTAAGGACATCACAGGCCCCCTGCTGGACCCCCTGCAGGGGGCCTGTGATGGACAGCAGATGATGCAGTCAACGTGGAACTACACTTCATCCTGCAACACCTTGATTATCCAGGGATGTACGCCAGGATCCTGTTTGTGGACAGGTCAGCTTTCAACACTATCAGACCAGACATCCTCCACCAGAAGCTCATCTTGCTCAAAGTCCCAGCCTCTACCTGTCAGTGGATCACCAGCTTCCTGAAGGACCGGCACCAGCAGGTGAGGCTGGGGAGCATCTTCTCCTGCACAAGAACCATGAGCACCGGTTCCCCCCAGGGTTGTGTTCTCTTCCCACTCCTCGTCTCCCTCTACACAATTGACTGCACTTCAGCGGACTCCTCTGTGTAACTCCTGAACTTTGCAGATGACACCACTGTTATTGGACTGATCCAGGACAGTGATGAGTCTGAATACAGACAGGATGTGGATCAGCTGGTACACTGGTGTGGTCAGAACCACCTGGAACTCAACCCACTTAAGGCTGTGGAGATGATGGTGGACTTTCGAAGAACACCACCCCCACATATCCCCCTCACCATCCTCAACAACACTGTGTCTGCTGTAGATAACTTCCAGTTCCTAGAAACCACCATTTCTTGAAACCTGAGTTGGTCTTCAGAGATAGACAATGTTCAGAAGAAGGCCCAGCAGAGACTGCGCTTCCTGGGGCAACTCAAGAAGTACAACCTTTCACAGGAGCTGCTGGTAATTTTCTACACTTCCATTATTCAGTCTGTCCTGTCTTCGTCCATCTCAGTGTGGTTTGGCTCATCCACAAAACAGAACAGGTCAAGACTGCAACGAACAATCAGATCTGCAGAGATATATATTTATATATATATATATATATATATACACTATTATTATATACTACTATTTACTACTCAACAGAAACACCGTTTGTGCACTTTCACTTTAAAAGATAATTTTAAATAGAAATTTACTGTGGCAATAATAAATAAATGGTCAATATAAGTTTCTGAAATACAGATGGCCTTCTTCTGCCTAGTAATAAAACAATGTTTAAAAAGAGAGGAAAGTAAACTTTAAGGCCTTTCTAGATAGTTTTTTTCAATTCCCTATATTCCCTTATTGTTCAAGTCTTCTGTGAGTCGTGTTATTTTTGTACATCACATTATCACTGGGGTGGGCATATGTGTTGTTGCTGAGTGATCGAAGGAAGAAGCAGAAGATGGACAGACGGTTTGGGGTCTTGTCTGCAGTAATGCGGGCGCTGCTTCTTTCTGTTGTGGTGAAGAAAGAGCTGGGCAAAGAAGAGAAGCTTTCAATTAACTGGTTTGTCAACGTTCTAACACACCAATGTTCAGAAGATACAACCTACTGTGGGTTTTTATTGTTATTTTTGTACATCACGTCATCTGTGGGGTGGGCGTATGTGTGGCTACATTGTTGTGTTTTATTCTGTCAAAGGCCATTTTCTAAGTACATTCATCCTTTGGCGTCAGAACTTCCTTCCTGACATTCACCGTTGATGTCACCAATGCTATTTCAGGAGCACATCACAGCCTGTCAGTATTGTTTTTGACTGAACTGCTGAGGGACTCTGCAACGGATAAAAACCCAGCCAAAGTTCCATCTTATCTATATTAAGAAAACAATATGAATGAAAAATATTGAAATTTTAATTCAGAATAAACCACTATATTACACAAACTGTGTCAAAGAGCAGTGAAATGTGCATTATTTTTCTGCACACTTTGGAAAATTCTAAATCGCCAAATTTTATGAAATTACATTAATGGACAACTTAGAGTAAAAAAATCTATTATGCCTCTTTATTCAGAGCTTATTTTTTTGGGTAAAGGCTTGGTTATGTAAAATGTGCTGCCGTGTTGATGGAAAGCTAAACATGCTTTTATGATATGCTTCGTCTGCCAACGCAAAGTAATAAGGGCAGCGTGTGAGCAGAAGCAAACAAATTAAATCATGAAAAGTGTTTAGCATCAATGTTCATGTCTTATACAAAAATTAAAGTTGAAAAATTATATGATAAAATCACTTAACACCATATGAACAAGTATTGGTTTTAAATGTTACCTAAGATTATTAGCTTTAGCATGACTAAATAAGAAAAATTGCTTTTATGCTTTAAATTTAAACAAAGTGTACTAATTTTCCATGAAAACTAATAATGTAGCATGTCATAAAATGCTGCTAATGTTGCTTTATGCTTCTTCGTCCAGAACATAGTTTAATTGCAGCTGACTGCAATTAACATTTATGTGCCTTGACTGGAGCCGGAACATGCAGATCTCTCTGCAAAAGCATCTATGAGAAAGCTTCTTAATTAAAAGGAGAATATTGTGACAGAATATGTGTGGGAGTCTCTCTCTTTCTTTTTTTTCTGGATGAGGCCATTGAACTGAGCTGTATGCGATAACCTCATAGGGAACTCTAGCCCCTACCAGAGCTGTTGGGTAATAAATTAGATTTACTTTCATGTCCAAATCATCTATTATGTTCAAGAATAAAAGCTGGTGGTCAAATTACAGTTTGAATGTATTTTTCTTTATTAGAAAACATTAAAAGGAAATTAGGGATGACTAAGACGTGGCACAAGGTCCTCTCAGGTGCTGCAGCACACCAGCCATCAGAAAAACCAATGAGCTGATCCGTTTAAATCTCTGGTTTTAAACATACTTCTGCACAACTTTATAGGCAATATTTGTACCCCTTGAAATTTTCCATATTGTGCATTGTTATAACAACTAAATTCAGTGTTTTTATTTACATTTTATGCCCATTGTCCTTTCATAAATAGCTCGATCTTTATTAGATTGGATCGAAGGCATCTATTAGCATCAATTTGTAAGTCTTACCATAAGTTCTCAATAGGATTCAGTGTAGGTCTTGACTTTGAGTGGGGCATTCTTACACATCAATGCTTTGATCCAAACCATTGAGTTATAGTTTTGTTTTTTCCAGCATTGCTCTGTATTTATGCTGCGTTCCATTAGTCAGAAATGGGAAGTCGAAGTTTACGTCATCTCTGAGTTATAGTGTTCCAGTTTCCTGCTTGTTGTTGTTCATATTGCTAGCAACATAACATCAGTCTTACAACAATAGCAATGACAATAAACATTGTTGGCTGGGTGGCTGGACTCAAGATTAAGAAACAGTGTGAGGAGGTCTGTCATCCAGGGGGAGCTTGAAGTAGAGCTACCAAGATTTTTAGACTATCCCTTTTTTAAACATCTGTCTGCAGTGTTCCTTGATCCTTATGATGATGTTTCTACACGGACTCTATTTAATAAACATCTGTAGTCTTCACAAAACTGCTGTATTTGCATTGAAAACATATCACACACGGGTACTATATTTACATATCAGGTGGCTTCTGAAAGAAATTGGTTAAACTGGATGTTATTTAGGGGAATCAAGGTAAAGATGGCTAAATACAACCACGTATCACACTTTTTGGATTTTTCTTTTAAACATTTTAAGCTACACGTAATTTTAAGACTATTCACTGTCTCATGTGCTTCTACCTCATAAAATTACCATAAAATACATTCAAACTTGTGATTTTAACGTGTCAAAATGTGTTCAGTGTGGTTAGTTATTTTGCAACCGCAGTTGACATAGACAAACTCCAGCATATACATATGGACTTTGATCCTTTTAACTACTGTATGTGCTGCTGTGACAAAGGATGTGGGACATATAATTAGCACTACACCCTTAGGTTTACTAGTCTAAATAGCAGTTATTAGCTACAACATGAAAGAAAGCCCACTTTGATGTTTTCATTAGAATTATTTAAGCTTTTCATGTGATTTTATTTGTCTCACTGTTGGACTGTTGACACTATTATGAACTTGAAGTAGCAGGCTGGGTTGAGGTTTATTCTTAAATGGCCACAGGTGGCTGAATGAAGCCATTCTCATCAGGTCTTTACGGCAGAAATGAACAGAATTTCACAGTGCCCTGACAGTTATGTTTTTTTATTCTAAAAACTGTATTATTGGTAAACATTATGCTTTATTCTGCACAAATCTGTTTGGCAAAACAGATTTAAGGTCTGACTGCCTTCTATAGGACATGCATTGCCATCTCTGGTTCTCAATGTAATCCATCCTCTTCACTTGACTGTCAAAGTTTTTGCCAACTTCCTAATGAAGTTAGCAAAAACTAATTCTTATAGAGACCGTATATAGGAAAGCTTGTTTAATATCAGTACTCAGTTAAAGCACTGATTTGTGATATAAATGCCATACATGTCAAAAACAGACCTGTGGTGGCTTATTTTTTCTTTAGAATATGTCTCTTTGGCTTCCTTTAAGTCAAAACTGATCAAAATCACTCATGCAGGTCATAAAGGAGAATGATTTAGGAACAGTAATTATTTAAAATTTCACTACTTTATCTATTATTAGTTGGCCTAACTGTCTAATCCTCAAGGGGAGCTTATTTTCCCAAAGACTGAGGCTGTTCTTATTCAGACAATGATAACTGATCTCCTAAATCAGAGGACACTGAACCCTGCAAAATTATTTTACCTTTCTTATAAACTAGGTCAACAAAATAAGCTGTGCCGACTCTGAGTCTGATTTCTAGTTCGTTTTTGGCCCTCTGTCTTCCCATTGGGGGATAAATGCTGCAGCTGATCAACTATTAATCCTACACCTATCATATATAACTATTCGACTTATATCGGTGAATAATTCCTTAGATGACAATACATACCCCTCAGTAGTTTCCCAATGTTGCAAACAGGTTTTTTGCTAATATACATACACAGCTTTCAGGTCGAATTATTCATAAATCACCGCGAACAATCATGTAGCTGCATGTCTCAGTACGTCACAAGCTCCATGACTGAAAGGTCAAGGGTTTAAACATTTTTTTTCCTGCACATCACCTCAGGTCATTATAAGAACTTAAGACTTGTTTACTTGACTTGACATGAACTTTCGAGTGTTCCTGACTGTTGAAAGGAGAGTAGACACCATTGTTAGATGTTCACTCTTCTTTTAAGAGTAATTTGAGGCTTTTAAAAAAAGAGCAGCTTGTGGTGCTGGTAAGGGATATGAAGAGATATTCAAAGAATTCAAAATCATCCACTGTGTGGAAAATAGTCTACAAGTAGAGGACATTCAAAACAATGGTCACATGCCCAGGTCTTGTTATCCAAGCAAGTCCACCCTGAAAGCAGACCATAAGATGCTAATAGAGGTCTCCAAAAGTCCTAAAATGTCACCCTGGGACCTACAGCAGGATCTTCTTACTGTAAATATGAAGGTGTGTGCCTGCACAATCAGAAAGAGACTGGAAAAGTTTGAATTTAATGGGAAGTATGCAAGGGCAAATACTAGTACATCTGGAAACATGTTGTTTGGGCAGATGAGTCTAAAATTGATATACACAGAGAACATGTTTGGCATAAACTAAATACAGCCTTCCAGGAAAATAAGCTCATACCAAGAGGTGGAAGTGGAAGTGCCAAGGATGATTTGGTGGCCATAATTAAATCCACCAGGAATTTTATCATGTAACAAAGGGTGCTGGGGGAAAACGTGAGACAATATTTAGAAACCTTCAAGCTGGAGTAGAACTGGACCCTGCAACATGACAATGGCCCAAAACATGCCAGTGAATCCACCAAGGACTGGCTGATAATTAAGAAATGGAAAGTCCTGGGTGGATCTTGATCTTACTGAGATACTTTAGGATGACTTGAAACAGCCTGTACATGCAAGAGATCCCTCAAACATCTCACACTGACAGAGAGAAGTGGGGCAAACTTTACTCAGACCCATATCAGAAACTCAGGGATGGGTACTTCAGTGTCTCACTGAAGTTATTTTGTCCTAAGACGTTAATACCAGTTGTTAGGAGGTAGGGTTTTCTTCAGTTAGAATGCACGTTGTTGATGTCTTCTGTTTAATGATTAGCACAAGGTTAACTTTTGTTATTTAAGTAAAATAAAACAATTTATTCTCGGAGAAAAAATAAGATTAGATTTTTAATTTGTGAACATTTCTTCATAAACAACTCAATATTTAATCCTATTTTTACATATCACTGGCAGAGAAATATAGTGTGTAATTGCTGTCACTTGAGATTTAGCATGTCCTTCAGACAGAATAGTGAGGATGGTGACAGATGTAGGAAAGTTGTCCAGGTAAGTTAGTTCAGAATCTCATGAAGGTAAGTTTAAGCTGGGTAGACCTCTAAGGCTTATTTCTAGGTTGAGACCACACAGCACTGAAATTGCACAGGAGGTAACAAAAGGGGAGTTCCAGGATTCGCTAGAGGCACACAAAGACTGTAAGGTGTAGAAACAAATAAGGTAAACTTAATATCACACCAAGGCTTGATTACCACGAACAAAACAGATAATCAGGCCAAAGAATCAAAAAAGGAAGCAGAGAGAGGAGGAAGACACAGACGGCAGCAGGCAACTGCCTCAGGATTGAGACGGATGTAACTGCATTACATTTTTAATAAGTTTTACTGCCTTAGTGGCAGAGGAGATGAACAGGAGCTACACTCTAAAACAAAAGTCCCTCCAAAGTGTAACATGAACCTGTGTTTGATAAATTAGGTTGAGCCTGCCTCGTTTCTTCAAGACATACCAGCCAAGGGCTTCTTGTTGTTGTCACTTGTGCCTCACAACAAGAATGCTGCAGAATATTCTAACATGAAAAGTTCAAAACCCTAACATTTTACTTTGGAGGGTTTAAACACTTTATACTTTGCTGTACAAATAGCCAAAAGCATAAATCTATAATTTTAAATCTTTAAACCGGGGTGACTTCAAACAGTTTAAACTGGGGTGAAAATAATGCTTTGCACCATTCTTCCACAAAGTTTCACCATGAAAGTTCATGGTAAATCAAAAAGTACCACCTCCTTTCCAGGACTGTTTTTAGGGTTATATCTACTCTCAGTGATATGGTTTAACGCTGCTAGATTCAATTGAAATGAAATGGGGTAAATAATGACACCAGAAAGCTAACCTTGTTCCTGGAAAACATTCCTGAAGTTGAAACTATCTGAGATATCAGGGGAGATAGAAAATGCACTTGTAATAGGTTTCTCTTTCTGATGAAGAGTATGCCTCCTAGAAATCATGGCCTTTCTCAGAAACATTATGTATTCAGCAAGTGTTTTATTGTTCCAGACGAAGAAACGGTAGAAAAAAACCAGATTCAGTGTTCAAATCCTCTCATTTGGTAAACACAAATGACCTCTGTGCATGCACGGTCACTAAGACTGGTGTCGATTATATGCTCTCCTAACACTTTGAAGACTGGACCATGTGAAACTGTTGCAAATTTCCATTTAACCTATTTTCCATGAAGCAACTCACGCACTCTGAGAAAGGTCACAAAGAAACAGGAAAGAAAGAAGAAAAAAAAACATTCAGTGTTTATCAGGATAATTTTGCACGTTTTCCCCATCAATGTCGATTGAGCAGCCTTCACTTTCTCTTCATGTATCACTTCTCTGTTCATCATTTGGGCTTTTTTTCCTCTTTTTGCTTCAAATTGCTCTCTCTTTCCTTGTCTGGCTCTCCAGCATGGTGCCACTTTGTCCCTGGATTAACTTATTGTTTTCATTTGAAGTTCTCTCTGTTGAGGGAGTTATTATTTCTGAGGGGGGAAGGCTTAGATTAGCTTTCCTGTAGATGGGCTTATAAAATTAGAACAAGGCTTCAGGGGCTGGCTTAGCTCAATGAACTAGGTTGAATATTAACCAAGAATGGCAAAAACTACTGCAGCATGCATACTGACAACCAGAAAAAGCTACCATATACATACAAATTACAGATATTTTCTTTATTAGATCATTTCCAAGCTGTCTTTGAAAGATTTCAATAGTTTAAGAACTGAATTGATAATTTTCATGACACGGGAAGTTGAAATGGGACAGGAAGGTCGCTGCTGAGGATGTGGTCATGGGCTGTGAAACTAGGTAAAACGGCAGCTCTGCATCTTCGTGGGCTACTTTTGGATTCAGAGGAAGCTCACAGCTTACTTTCTATTTCTATTTTTTGTGAGGATTCCTGGTTCTATAAATTTATGTAATTTATTTATGTTATCAAAGTGATTGTATAAATGTGAAGACAGTTGTTTGGACTGGCTTAGCCAGAGCTCCCCCTCAACAGAATGCAACACTTTAAATTTTCACCCGCAGAAGTGGCAGGGTTTGTTTGATGGTCGATCTGAGCGAGACAACATAATGTGTACGTCACAGTTGAAGTTCAAGGAAAGGCTGAATACTGCAGCCACATAAAGAAATGCGTGTGTTTGAAAGGGATAACCCATTCACGAGTCCTGCACATGATTGCAGTTAAAGAGGACGGATAAGAGCTGACTGTGACGTTTCTCCGTCCATTTAACACTAAAAAAGAGCAACCTTAGTCAGATCCCCAGCTCTCTTAAATTACAGTAATCTGAAGGAAGCAGCAGCACAGTTTGCAGCACTGTTTGGTTTGATGTTTAGAGTTGCAGCTGTGCCATGGTTGCTTTGCACAAAGGAAGAGGAAGAAAGAAATAAGCAAGCAGACTTGATGAGGGCAGCGTAGCAGCAGATCAGTTTTCTGTCTAAGAAAAAAATAGTGCACAGTCGCACAAAGTGGCATCGCACCAACACAAAAGTGAAAAATAGGGAATTTCAACATTTCCACAGTAAATAAAATATTTATGTTTCAAATGAATTGTAAAATATAAACCTCACTATTTTGTCTATTTGTATTCCAATCTGTTTTTAATAAATTTTGTGGCAAAATAATAAAAATAAATGAAAATGTAATATTTATTTAAAATCAGAGTTATAGCTGTTTTACTGTGCACAGTTGGAACCAAAATGTTTATATACACTAAAAAAGACATACAACATTTTTTCTTACTTTCTGACAATAAATTTGGCAAAACTTTTTCTGTTAGAGGTCATTTAGGATTACCAGAAGTGTAATGCCAAATGGTAGAATATTTTATTACTTTCTTCCTAGTCTAAAGTGTACATAGAGTATGCTAAGATTACTAGTGGTTTTACACAATTCAGGAAAGACCAGGTGATGATGTCATGACTTTATGAGCTTCTGATAGGTTTATTCAGAACATTTAAATTAAATGGAGCCAAATCACACCTTAAGCACTCTGTTTCCTTGTATTTCATTACAGAAAAAGCAATTAGCCAAGATATCAGGAAGAGAATTGTGGATCTCCACAATTTCCAGATGCTTGAAGGCACCACATTTGTCTGTTCGAACAAAAAAGGCACCAATTTAAACAGCATGAGTGTTACCAGTCATCATACCGTTTAGACAAGAGAGAGGTTCTGTGTCCCAGAGATGAATGTGTTTTGTTGTAAAATGTCTATATCAACTAGCATCATTAAAACCCATATACATTTGGCAAATGCACTCAGGGACAAAGGCCTTAATTTTTGGAGACATGTCCTGCACTCTGATGAAACTGAAATAGTTCTTTAGTCATAAAGAACACTGTTACATTTGAGGGAAAAATGGGAAAGCTTGTAGGCCTGAGATCATCATCCCAGCGGTGAAGTATGGGGGTGACAGCATAATGTTGGTGTTTTACGCCCCCAGTTTTGTCTGGAGGAATCAACCAACTGAGGATGGTTTAGGTTGTTTGATACGATTACACTTTATACTTGAAAAAAGGTGTTATTTATTTATTTTCTCTAATATTTAAAAATTTGTGAAAGTAAAGACCTTATGCATGAAACAAGGTGAATGAATTTTTAGGCAAGACAATGATCCTAAATATTATGATCGCTGTTACTCAGCTGTGGTTGCTTTTGTCATTAGTTGTTGGTGCTTTAAGGTGATAAACGTTCTGAGAACACGTGTAGATCTTGAAGTGTGGTCTTCCATGGTCAAAATATTAGATCCTGCAGTCTTTGATAACAGAATATAGCAGACAACACCTGTGCTCAGCTTCTGATATCTTTACATGTCCTGGAAGCAACTTTGTTGCACAGGAAATATTTGTCAGTTTATTTCTGCTGTATCTGTCGAACATAAAGGGACTAAACAGAGTCAGCTGATTCGGTTTTCACGTGTTTTTTTTTCCCCTGCCAAACGCTGCATCTTTTTACAGAGCAGGCTTTGTTACTGGTTAATGCTTTGGAAACCAGACATTTTATCTGTGTGTTTAGCTAATTTGGACTGGCAAAGCTCAAAAAAAAATTTAAGCAAAGAAAAGAACGTATATAACCTTCCCCTAGAGATGGTTGGCAGGTTATATTAAATCTATGCTGGTTTATTCTACATAAGACTGAGCTAACTGGTCTGTGGCTATATTTTATGTTAGATCTTATTACAAAATAAGAGACATCCTCAATAATTTGCATTAATCTCATTTTGATTTCTTTTTAACCTTTTAAGGGGCTTGATCTGAGCTGCCAGTGTAAAAGATATTTTTTTTTACTTGCAGTTTTGCTTTGATGTTTTTTACTCTTCCACGATGAATATGTGTCGGTAAATCTCAATAGAATCCCAGCTAGGAGACTTAATTCATTTGATATGCCAAATGCAACCTCTAGGCTGCGTCTTCGTTTTGGCCTAGTAACCTACTTTTTTCTAATGTGTCAGCGGCGCTGGGGAAAACTCTCCACGGCCTGCGAAGCACAGGATTTGATTGCATATTGGATGGGTCACTGTTTGCTCCAACACATACATTCCCCATCTCAGTTCAATAGTTTGTCTTGCATTTTTTGCAACACTGAATAAAACAGAGGTAAAGAATCCTAGTTTGCTTTGAAGAACCATGTGTTCTTTTGTTTCTCCTGTTACTGAGTGCTATATGGCTATAGTTTATTATATAGAGAGTCCCCAGATGCCAAACACAGATTATTACATTTGTCACCACAGAATATTTTATGACTGTTGACTCAAATTAGGAATTTATTCTTGAAGAAACAAACTGACCAAGAAGTTTAGTTATTTTTTTTCTCCAGCATTTGCTCCTCTTACTATTACAGTCTTTTTCTTTGCACATCTGGAGAAATAAATTGTGCAAATGAGAGATAGGCACAACTAGAATTTATGTCTTGACTCTTACTGGGCCTATCCAACACATGAATATGTTTGAAATAAATCAGCCCAATTAGAGCTCTGGCTGTAGGTTTAGGGTCATTGTCCTGCTTAAAGCAAATCCTCCCCACAGCATGATGCTGCCACCACCACATTTCAACATGGGCATGGTGTGTTCAAGGTGGTGTGCAGTATTTTGCATGGAGACAAGTGCCATTTTGGTGTCTCCTGACCAGATCGACCTCTTCCGCAAGTTCGCTGTGTCTCCTACATGCCTTGTGGCAAACGGTTAATGAGACATCTTATAGTCTTTTCAAAAATGGTGCGTTCTAGCCATTGTTTCATAGAGGGCACATTTGGGGAACATGAAAAACAGGCAAAAGTTCAAGGGGCATAAATGCTTCTGCAAGGCATCTTTTTGTAGCTACTAGTACAACTAAACAATGTCAGCATCTTTAAATTTCCTACACACTGGCGGTATCTTTTGTGGCACCCTTTGTGATATTTGCCAGAGGTTTCCCAGTGACACAGCTCTTACTTTAAACAAATATCATTACATGAAAAACCCAAACCTTATCTCATAAAGTCTTTTTTTTTTTGTGTGACTGGAATAAAATTTGAGTCGATGACCTCCTTCCCTCCTTTCATCAATGCAAAATGGATTATTACTGCCCAGATGGCTCTTTTTGTCCTTTGTGCCTGTCAAAAAAGATTTTTCTTCTCCTCTCGTGACCTTTTTGGAATCACTGACTGTTTGAGCAGAGTCTGAATCTGGATATCATCAGTGCTGTTTTATATTGCTGCCATATTTCACAGTTGCTCCCAAGCTCACAGAGACAGCAGAAGCAGAAGAAAAGATCAGAGAAATAAAAATAAGGATGCTGACTGATCAGATAGAAAAATCAGAGTGAAACATGTCAGTTTCCTGTGCTCTGTACAGAATGTCTCCATTCAACTTCAAGCGTTTCCCTTTCTACACAGTGCACTAACCACAGTGCTTTGTCAAGAGATGGCCAGAACAGTGACCTGCAAAGGGTGGCAGTAGTGCATTGCCTGTCTGAGTTATAAGCTACCTGTCACAGAGCTTTGGAAAGGTGGAAGAGCTCAGTCAGGCCTGTTAGGAGGGATGCTTTTCTAGTTAAAAAATAAATATATTTGGATTTAAAAAGAAAGTTTCTAAAATCAAAGAAGTTATAGGTCAATGTAGGAAGCGAGCCAAAACATGCAGATTCCAAGAGAAGATTAAAAGCTGTGGTGCTGACAAGGATATGTCAATCACTGATGCTAAAAATGGTCATGATCTGTGGGATCATCCTTCTAGTGCCTACATATGTTCTGATTTGACTGTTTATTCCTCCCCATGTTTCTCTGTGATCATGCTGTTCAGTTATTTTCCTATTTCCCTTCTAGCCATCTCCCCTTCAGTCCTGACTTAGCTGCAATGCCTTTTGTTGATTAGACTGATCCTGTTCCCAGTAATCATCTTCCTTGATAAACCAGTAAAATAAGAAAAAGGAAACTAAAGACATCTAGAGACCATTACAGGAGAGCGAACAGAATATATCCTGATAATTGAAGTCCAGAGAGAAGATGATGTAAGTGATATAAAGAGGTTGATACAATCACTAATCAAAGCTTTTCAAGCGTAAGACACAAATTTAACATCAGAATATGATAAGTGTTTTTCTCACTACTAGGTTAAGTTGTAGCTCTGCCTTACAGGCAAAAACTGTAGAACAATAAAAAATACAAATTTTGTCTAAAACACTGCTACAGATAAAAACCTGGAAAAAACATCCTTTAAGATGTCTCCTACAATCCCGGTGCAGTTGAATGGTGAACAAGTTTTTTTTCCAGCACGAGGGAGTGCCATATCACAAAGCAAAAGAGATAACTAAGCAGCTAAAGGATCCAACATTGATCCCCACATCTTGAACCTATTGACAGTTTTCATAAACCTAACGTATTCCTTAATAAAAGCCTTCAAAATCAATGAAATGGTTAATACAAAACTTTAGCATACCACAGATGTAACAAAAAGATATGTCATATTAGGCAGGGGTTTTGCAGGACCAATGTGCTGACCAGAGTGTGGGGGCCCCATGTACAGCTGAAGTCTTCTAATAATAGAACTGGCAAACGTACAGGTAGCGACAAGACATGCAACACAGACAGGTGTACAGAAATAGAGCCGGCAGTTAACAGGAGGATACAGTGGTGAGCAATGAAAACCAGAAAGTATAAATACAGAGGCAGGGTGGAGAAATGACCAGGGAACAAGCTAATCAGGTGAAATGTGAAGCAGCTGGTGGCAGGGAGAATGCAGTGCAACTGAATGAGGGAGGCTAAATAACACAGATGAGTGGGAAAACCATACGTACAAGTGCAGGGACGTAGCAAAAATCTAAACACAAATGGTAAATGGCCTGTACTTGTATACCGCTTTATCAAGTCCAAAGACCCTGGAGCGCTTTACACTGCAATCAGTCATCCACCCATTCATACACACGTTGACATTGGTAGGCTACATTGTTGCCACAGCTGCTCTGGGGGACGCTGCCATATCATCAGCACCACCAAGCCCTCTGACCACCATCCGCGGGCAAGGTGGGTGAAGTGTCTTGCCCAAGGAGCGGGGGTTCGAACCGGCAACCCACCGGTTACAGGACGAACCACTACCACTGTCGCCCCAAACACAAGAATGAACCAAAAACCTAATCTACCATAAATGAACTGAAATAACTAGCGGACATAAACAGGAAAACCAAAAAGAAATCAAAATTAAAGCATGGCACTAATACTAATCAGGCAGCAAAGTTGGTAAGAAAAGTCTCAACGCTTTTGCCTCGTCTTTATACTCCTGCAGAAAAACCCACCAAGGCATAAACAAAACAAAAAAAATCTAAAATGTTTTTTGGTTTCTGTACTACAAAGTAAATAGTATGAGATAAACTTTCCCTTCCAGTCTGTGGTTGTTGCAGTTTTTGTGTGGTATTTGAAGAGGTTTTAATAATGCAACATAAATCATGTTGCCACTAATTAGTCTTCTTTTTGAAACATTGATTAACACACTGGAATAACTGGAGTCATGCAATCTGGAACAATTACAAAATGATCTACTGCACCCACGGTTTCTGTTTCTGTAACATGGAAGTTGAGGGACAAATTGTTTTCTAATGGCTTTAACGAATGAAAATCTGAAAAGTGAGGTGAATGATTGTATTCAGGCTTCCCTTAATCAAAACTCTGAAGAATTGCCTGTGCTGCAATTATATCAAAACATCGTATGTGATATATCATACATTTTTTTTAGAACAAATCTTAACTGGATTTAGGTCTGAACTTTGACTGAACTTTTCTGTCACATAAAATGCTTTGATATAAACCATTACAATCTAACACTTGTTGTATGTTTAGGGTCATTGTTCTGCTGAAATGTAAACTTCTACCCAAGCCTCAAGTCAAATGCTGATCTGGTTTGTCTACGCCTGTGCCATACTCTTCTCAGGTTTAGATGATGAAATGAACAGTGCTTTGTGAGATGTCCAAAGCTTGGGTTACTGTTTTTAAAAAAATAAAATGGGTAGAACGCATATGCACACTTGATTTTTAAAAACAAGGAATTTTAAAAAGTTCAAGCGGTGCAAAGGGTTTTGCAAGATGCTGTGCTTTTACTGAAGGCTGTTTGTGACTAAGAAATATAAACCGATCATTTTCATACCGTTAAAATAAGCAGTTCATACTGAATGATAACACAGGAGGAACAGATCAAATTTGTTTGTCTTATCTACTCTTGACATCTACAGCTGCTGTTTTTAGGTAAGTAAATGTAGGAGGATGAGATGCAAATTGATAAAGAGACAGTTAAAGCTTCACTATGATGAAATGACTCATTTGAGTACGTTGAGTATGTTACAGAACTGCATTTCGCATGCAAATGTGAAAATATGGCTCATATATTTTGCCTTTTCTTTAACCAATTTCTTCAGCAGAAAGCTGGAAAACAGAAACTGTGCAAATACTGCTGCATAATGCTCAACAGATCACTATGCATGTGGAAAAAAATGACCATCGCCTATATGGCTTGATTTATTTTGTACCCTCAGTGGATTATATGCACAAGATCACAAGGTTGCCAAATTAATTTAGCAGGAATTTAGACCTCACTGATACTGATCAGAAAGTGGCTTTAAAAATCCTTTGAATTTTTATTTTCTTGGAAATGTTGAGAGGTTAATAAAACTCCTGGTTTCCTGGAAGTTGCCTATGTTAAGGGGGGAACTATAAAACATCATCAGCCGTACCTGTTCAGTCAGAGGGAGGGGCGGACGTGGTGGAGAGGGGGGCGTTTCCAACATGAGCTGTGCGCTGATCTCAGCCATTAGTCGTGTTTGGGCATTGTAGGTGAAGGCGACCCACTCTCTCTGAGCTGCGTGCATGAAACTGTGAACGGATCCGCCTCATTGATCACAAACTGCGTCCAGAGAGGCAAACGGGCTGGAGAATCAGAGCAGAACCCCGAGACAAAGCCGTGTGTCTGCGATGGACCGGCCGGTGCGCTCTGGCACAAGAGGGAAGTAGAAACCTCCTGTAACGGACTGAGTTTCAGTTTAGATAGGATTAGAAGAAAAGTGTAAGAATGACAGCTGCCTTTCATATAATAAATTGTCGTGAATGTAAACTTCGGTTTAAGATAAAGCTGTAAAAGTGTTCGCGTTCCCCTGATCCCACTACGCAGACCGCGCCAATGCTGGAATGGCTTGTGGCTTTCTGTGTTGCGATCCTGGTGGTCTTTATATGGCCAGGCACCAAATATCTGTTTGGTCCCGATGCTTTCCTTCAGAGACTGGGCGTCTTACAGCTGGTAGCCGGTGGCAGCGACGATGCCCGCTCGGTGTGCGAGGAGGGAGCTGACGGCACTGATGAGAAAACACGCACCGTGGCGCTCATATGCAAACCCTCCGCGCTGGCCAAGTACCTCCAGAAGCACTGCAGGACCTTCTGTCGGTACTCTCCCTGCGGCGGCTGGACGTGGAGAGCCAGCGCCTTTCTGCAGAGCGCCTACGAGGCGTGCTGGCCGTGCGAGAGCCCGGTTCAGTTCGTGCGGGACAATCTGCAGCTTATCGACGACGGACTGGTGTCCCTGGACTGGGCTGTGCCGTCCTACCAGAGGAGACGCAGGACTTCCAGTCATTCCACCAGCGCGGTTCTGCTCATCATCCCCAATTCCTTCGGGAAGATCACAAGGAATGTGGTAAAGGTAATTGATGCCTGACTTCATTTGCCCTAAAATACCGACTTTTAAAGATACAAAACTTCCTCAGTGTTGTTCTTTGAATAAATGAGAACGTGATGGACCAACAGAATATTGTGGATTGCAGTTGTTCGATACTCTTTCTATTTACGGTCATTAATTGATCAGATGTCCCAGAAATAGTCAAAGTTTGGGACATAGTTTTACATCCTGAACCTGCTTTAAACCTCTCCACAACTTCTTATGTGCTCCTCTGTCTTTATGATGCGGTTTGTTCACTAATGTTCTCTATCAAACAGCTGACGCCTTCACAAAACAGCTGGATTTCTACCAAATTACACAGCTGCAGTCTATTTACCTGGTTTCATCCCATGTTTTAGAATACAGAGAGATAAACGCAAATGTACAGGACACCTTTCTAGGTTTTTCAGTAATCTAATTTATTGGTGGTGAAGACTTTCAAGGTGCTGAAAAAGTCTACATAATGGGTAGATACAGTCGCCACATTTAATTTTATTTTGGTCTAGTCTAACAGGAACATTTTTACATTCTCCTATAGTTAGATGTGTTACTATTAAAATGAGGGGAAAAAACAACAGTAGAGGAAATAGTTTTTTAATATGAATGATGGAAAAGCGAAATTTCGTAGAGACCCATGCAGTTTGTAAAAGCAATTCCTCCTTTTGGAAGCAGAAGGGCTTCAGAAAAGTGACACTGAAAGATGCAAGCATCCCAATCTGCCATTTGGGCAAGCAGTAGCTTCCTGGGGTAAAGCCATGATCCTTTGGAGGAAAAACCAGATTGGTTTAAAAAAAAGAGAGCAGATGCAGGGACAGTCTTTCAACTGCTCCTTTCAGTAGACTGATAGGGGTAATTGAGTGAGGGATTACAAAACATCGCTTGACTTGTGAAGCCTTGGAGCGCACCGGCTGAGCGCGTTCACTGTTCAGGGCACCTGGCATCAAGCTTCATTTCATGCTCTTAACCTCCGTGTGCAAATCTGTCATAGGGACCCTGTCAGCTCCATGTCATTAAAAAAGCCAGCTCTGCAGAATGGCGTTAAAAAGTAGATGTGCTCGATATTAACATACAAAATCAGAGGAAATTTATGGATGTAATAGAAACGTCTCATTCAGGCAAATCAGCATTTCTTTCTTTGTCGTACTCTCCATTTGTGATGTTGTCATCCAATTGAATTCGAATGAGCTGCACGCTGAAGTGAAAGTTAAGATTGCTTCTGTTTCTGGTGAGATTCACAATGCAGAAAGAGATCTGTGTGAGCAAGTGCATGAGTGCAGAGAGATAAAAGTGCTCGTGTTGAGTGGGCATACGCACTCGTGTCTATATAAGAGTCTGCAATCTGCTCCCATTTAAGACAGAATTTCAAGATTTTTCTGAATGAATGACCTCACTGAACTTCAGTGATTCATTCACTATATTACGTAAAGTATAGGGTCACACCACCAAATCAATAAATAAATAAATAAATAAAGTCTGGTGTGGAGAACCTTGACTGGCCTGGATAGAGTCCTGACCTCAGCCTTCTTGAATACCTATGGGATGAATTAGAGTGGAGGCTGAAATTCTGGTTTTCTCATCTAATTATGAACACACTCCTAAACGTTGTGTAAAATGTTAGTTAAAGTTGCTATTGCTTGCAATGATGGGTCCCAACAAGCTGGACCTTATAGATTAAGAACAGGATGGCATTAAAGTTGATTTACATGACATTAAAAAGTAGACAGAGAAATACCTTTGGCAACATAGTGTACTTTTACACATAATTTTTTCCAATTGAACTTTCAATCCAGCTTTATCTATAAAGCTCTTTAAAACACCTTACAGGAGCAAAGTGACATATATATTAAAAAATACACCAAAATGAATTAAAACACAACATAAAACAGGTGTAAGAGCAACCATACAGTAAAAACAGATGTAAAAAAAATCAAAAAAAAAAATCTCATGTGGTGTCAAAGTGAGACAGAAAGAGTAGAGGCTAGTCTAATTTGCAGTAGTAGGTTATTCTACATCTTAGGAGCTGCGGCTGGAAAGACACGGTCTTTGGAGCACTGAAGAGCAGCTGATCAGCTGACATAGTCATTGTAGTCGCCCTAAGATCCTCTATCTATAGGGAGGGTGTGTTTAGTTTATTTTTCATTGAGTTTTGGAAAGTTGAGAGCCATTCAGCCCTTGATATCATCAATGAACTGTAGCAGGGATTCACTTCATGTGTTACTAAAAGTCATATTGCAACACAGGTAAATATAACAACGAGAAACACATTTTGCATGTGTTTCTTGTCCATCAACCTTCCAGTTGACGCACTACCACTAAAGCTCCAGAGCTACAATTGCCCCAGGTTTGCACAGTTCATTTTACCTTACCTGCTGATCACTAACAGTAGGTAACTGTGTGTACTTAAATCTAGAGAAGCTAGAGAATTAGTTCAGTGCTTACTTAATTCAAAACACGGCTATAGCAGCGTGCATTAGGAGGAAGACGAAAACTGCAGAGGGTTACCTCTACAGACCAGCAAAACCACACTGCTGCTGGTTCTCTGAAGTATCATAACCTTAAAAAATAATTCCAATACAACGTTGCTGTTCAGCATTACAAGCTGGTGTAGTTGCTTCATATTGTGTTTATTTTGAGGCTATAAAAAATGATCACCCTCATAACCTTTGACTATTAAAAAAAGCAGTAAATGATTCCAAAGACATTTACTTTAACGGTTTTAAAATATTTTATATATCACACAGAGGGAAGAGCACTAGAATGGAGGTGTGGAAAGACAGAAAGAAGCCCAGTGTTTACTGTTATGAGAAGAAATGTTAAAACTTACATTATTAACACCCTTCCTGACAGAGTGGCTTTATAAAGCACACCATGACCTAGCTGAGATGAGTTTGATGTACTTTGCAGATGGTTTTGTCATTGGTTTTAAGTAGTTCTTTTCATAAAGACAGAAAATAATGGTTGTATAATGTAGGGGTGTAGCCCTTGACTCTTTCCCCTTTCTCAGTCCAAGTGCAGAGAAAGCTGCTCTGACTGATTAAATTTTTAGTGAGATGTAATTTTAGCTTGGCTTCAGTACAGTTTTTACTGGTAACAGTCATGACTGTATCACCCCAGGATGTAATTGTAGAGGAAAAACTCAGCTTTCCTAGGCTTGTTTTTATCAAGAATATAACAAGTTGTATTGGAAACCTGTA
The DNA here is from genome assembly GCA_036173005.1 of Crenichthys baileyi. NCBI lineage: Eukaryota > Metazoa > Chordata > Actinopteri > Cyprinodontiformes > Goodeidae > Crenichthys > Crenichthys baileyi. Next base: position 241,518 of record JAHHUM010002911.1, read on the forward strand.
TCATCATAGTCACCAAGAATTATGTATATCAAATACTGTGCCTTGCAAAACTATTTACATACGCTGTTGTCAATTTTGTCACTTAACAATCACAACCTTCAGCGTATTTTACTGGGGCTTAATGGGATAGAGCAACATAAAAGTAGTGTATGTGTGTCAAGTGGAACGAAAAATGTTGTTCTCAAAATGAAAATACTTTGTTCCCCCTAAATAAAATCCAGTGTTGCCTCCAGATGGAAATGCAGCTATTCTGTGAAGACCTCAGAGGTTTGTTAGAGGATTATTAGTAAAGAAACAGCAGCATGAAGACCAAGGAACACAGCAGACTGGTCAGGGATCAAGTTTAAACTAGGGTTGGCTTATACATTATGCTTTTAGCATCTCACAGAGAACTGTTCAATCCGCCATTCAGTCTAATGGAAAGAAGAACTTTAAACACACCAAGTCATTGCCGTTTACCCAAAGTGGCAGGCCAGGCAAGTAGAACCTTAATCAGAGAAAAAGCCAAGAGGTGCAGGGAGCCTCAGCTCATGTGGAGGAATCTGTTAAAAGAAAGCTGTAAGATGTCCTGTTTACAATTTGCAACAAGCCATGTAGGGGACACAGCAAACATGTAGAAGAAGGTGCTCTGGTCAGCTGAGGCCAAAATAAAACTGTTTGGCCTTCGAAACATGGTGGTGATGGTTTCATACTGTGGAGAAGCTTTTTATCAGCCTGGAGACATAAGCTGGTTAGAGAATTAAATGTGTGAGAAATAGTCCTGCTCGTGTTAAAATGACTGCGTGAAAGTCCACACCTAATTGCAGTCAAGAACACATGGCAAAACTTGAACATGTATTCAATCTGACAAAATTTTTGCTATTTTGCAAAGAAGAAGGGGTAAAAATTTCATTTCGATGTTCAGCGGTGCTTGCGGTGAATGGTGGTGCTGAATAAACCACAGCCAAGGTGCTCAGTTTTATACCTCTGAGCCTTCAACCTCGGTCTGTCATGCTAACTGTACTAACATAAGATGACAACAAGTTAAATTATCACCTCTGTAGTTATTTTCTTCATTTCAAGAATAATAACAAAATTCATGTTTTATTTGTGGTTGCCTCTTATAGCTGTTAAAGAGTAATTGGAATCAACCAAAATCGATATCAGCAGGTAAAAGCTTTATAAAAACAAGATGGAAAATTGGCACCAAACTAAAAACTCTGTGCATCTTTACTTTAAATGCATGTTTGGTATGCTTTAGCTGAACTTTTTTGTAAAAAACATGTTTTTCTTTTATTTTATTTTTTTGTTTATACTGAAATTTACACCTTAAGCCTCTGATTAAGGTTACTGAAGGTGCACAATCTAACATTTTAAAGGGAAAATAACTGGCTTCACTATTCAAACCTGTCTCTCCAAGCTACTGTGTCTCACCCATTAGCCAATAACCTGGAACACATCAAGACTGATGGATCTTGGCAAATCCAGTTTACTGGCACAATAACAAAATCTAGTCTGTTATTTCTAAAATAATTATTAACGGCCTGTGCAAGAAATATGTGCTTGTAGAAGAGCATTTAGACAAGGTGAATCGAGGTCATTGTTTCGCTGTCTGATGCTTAGCTGCTTTTAAGCCTGCCTTTGTTGATGTCATTTAATTTTAACTCTGAATGTTCAGGTAATATTCAACCTGAACTGAAGGAAATATTACTCGTCTGTATAAAAACTGGCTGCTAATAATGCTGCAGCTGTAAGGTCAGAGCAGGGAGTTTGGGGCAGTATGGTTGTCTCTGCCTCAGGAATTTATCACTGACCTGACATTTAATCAGCTCTGTTAGAAAACCGCTGAGGCAACTGTTGTTTATTTTGACTATTTCTGCAATAGAATCAACATTTCTTGCAGAATCTACAGGTTTTTTTTTCAATATTTTGTCAAAACACACCTGGTGTCCAAAATAAATGTATTGCATTTTTTTTTGTTTCCAATTTAAAGTTAATACTGCAAGTATAAAAATCGCATGAAAATGCAAAAATACTTGATGGCTCACAGGTCTGTGAATGTAGAATAGATCTTTGTTGGGGATTAAGTTTATTTTCCATGTTCAGGAACAGTTGTGCTTAGAAAATACAAATCATCCTCTAAGGGCGTCTTGGATCTACTGTGGTGCTGTTACTTATCACTCACTCTGCCCATGTTAGTGTGCTGGTGCCGGATGTTCCTTTGTGTGGCTGGATTAATGCCTCAGCTGGCAGACGTGAGCAGGACCAGAACACTTGACACTCGGATCGCTTGTCTAATCTCAGCCGACAGACTCAAGCAGACAGTCGAAACTGTAAAACAGTCAGTTATGATACTTAACAACTTTGAAGTCAAGCTGAAGTCTGCAGATGGTCATATTCGTATGTACCTTCTGCTCATGTGATCCACGTATAATATTGATTCACTCTACCTCACTGACAAGAAGCTAATGACGGGATGCTTCGTTTGTAACGGGTTATCGTTGCACTTTTCTGACTCTGCCTTGTCCTTTAGCTTGCAGAGTAAATCTCCTTATCTTCTAATCAGAAGTTGTTACTGCAGTAACTGCTGTAAATGTTTGATCCAGAGATTCTGCTGCTTCTCCTTCAGTCAGGTATATTTTATGAAGCAAATATAACTTTTTTTTCTTAGATCTGTCAGCTTATGTCCACAGTATAAACCGCATCCTGTTTATAACACATATTTAGTGATTCAATCAGACTGTGTCCAGGTCCATCTGAATCTAGCTCTATGATTTGACTTTATTGGAATAGGTTCAGTTAATTAGAATTTATTTTGGCCTAATGGGATTCTCTATAATTGGATAGAAATTGGACCGGTTTGTCTTACATAGTGCTTTAAAATGACATTTTTTGATATTTGCACAAGTCAGTTTGTTTTGATTTGTTCTGTTGTGGGTTTAAATGAAATACGCATTAGATAAAAGAAAGACAGTAGCCTACTATGATGTGTAATTTATTACAAAACATACAGCCTTTTAAGATTCATTTAGCACAATGTCATCTGGATCTCTTGGAACATTTAAGGCCTTTAATATATTGTATATCCTTGTATATCATTGTTTGTGCAAGGCAGTGATCTCTTCTCTGAACCATTTGGACAAATCTTTTGACTTAAGGGGAATATACATCGGGAGTAATACAGCGTTCATGGTCAGTTAATGTGCATTAATTGAGATTTAACACATTAGACAGAAGTGGGCCCAGACAGGACAAATAACTGGACACAAGATTTTAAACATTTTATCAGAAGCTTTGAGGCTCCTGAAAAGAACAGGTGTGAAAAGGATTGCTGGGCTTCACTTAAATAAAAAATTATTAAAGGTTTTTTTTTTTTTTATGCCGACACTGTATTTACAGTTGAATTTGGATGAAATCCTTGTAATAAGTATTATTTCTAACTACTTACTGCTTTTGTGTAGTTTGTTTATTTCAAACCCTTGAACAATACACTGAATTTGCAGTGGGGGTTGAGTAATTTCTGTTCTCTACCTGCCTAGCAGGATTCCAGGTGAAACTTGTGCATTTCTCTGGGCAGGGGGTAAGAGACAGGGTACAACCTGAACAGGTCACTAGGGCTCCACTACAATAACAAGAAATTGTTGACGTAAAAAGGAGGAAGACATTTTTTTAACAAAGAAAAGGTGTGAAGTTCTTGCTCCATGTGATGTTGACCAGCAACTTTACTACATGGACAGATTAGCTTTTTAAAAGGTAGAAAAAAGCTCTCTTTTACGATGTGCTTATCTTTCTCAGCAACTGGCAGCTTGTTTTGGTTACAGTATTATCTCACCATGTTACAACTTTGTTTTGAGTTAGTGGGTCCAAAATGAGAGATTGTTTAATTCTTTGACTTTTAAAAGAGACCAGGTCACACTAATTTAATCACGAGTATACTAATAAAAAACATGATTGCTTTAAATCACTGCAGCCTGTAAACTGTTCCTTATCAACCATTTCAGCCTCACATTTTTTAAACATTGAATCATTTATTATCCTGTTTCTGCTTTGTTTCTCCACAGCTGTGTGAATCGGCTCTGTCCCATGGGTACCTCCCTGTGGTCTTCAACCGCCGCAGCCACAATGGCACTCCCCTAACAACTCTCAAACTGCAGCAGTTTGGCGACCCTTCAGATCTGCGAGAGGCTGTGCGCTACATTCGCTACCGACAGCCCACCGGAAGACTGTATGCAGTGAGCGAGAGCTCAGGGTCGGGCCTCCTCCTGTCCTACCTGGGAGAGTGTGGATCCTCCAGTTACGTGACAGCAGCGGTCTGCCTGTCCCCTGTGTTTCGCTGCCAGAGCTGGTTTGAGAATGGGCTGTGCTGGCCCCTGCAGTGGGTTCTGGCACTGTACCAGAAGATATGTCTCAGCAGGTAAGGAGGGAGAGATGAACAGGAAGGAATTATAATTAGAGGATTAATTTACATCCAGGTCACGAGGCAAGATGATACACCAAATGAGGTTTTAGTTTTTGAAACAAAGTTTTAAAAGTAACAATCTGGCTTTTAAATGATGGCACAAGATCTCCCGATATTTTGAAATGGAGTCTCTCCGTTGAATGTAGGTTACTACCAGCATATTATACCTCTAAAGGGGTTTGAACTAATAATATCAGTCCTATATATTAAAGTTAGTGCTTTAACATTGCTTGAGACTTCTATTTAAAAGGTACAAAGGAAATACTTCTTGAATTTGCCCATTGTGTTGTGACTCCATGCAGAAACTGCTTATTAGGCTGATTGACAGCACTTGGTTACATAATGACAGAGGACGCCATGTTAAGGTCACTTGTTTAGCAGTATTTTGGGTACTGAGTAGAAAAACGAAGCACTGGGTTCCTATCAGATCCAAACTATTTCTTAGTTTATTATGGCATGAGACTTTATTTGATAATTTTTGGTTAGATCTAATATATACTTGGCAAGCTCAACCTTGAACTGGATTATTGTCCACTGAAAGAAATTCTTTAGAACACAGTTTAAAATTAATGAAACTTTAATCTATTACAACAGCTTTTTTAAATGCATTTTGTGGTTACGTTTGCAGTCCCCAAAGCTTGAAACCGAGCAGTGTTGGTTTTTAAACTAATCTATTTAAAGAGGGTGTCAGGTTTTGAAGCACTCACTTTATACACATGGCCCATAATAGTTGAAATTTATTTCATTAAAGGAAAATGTATGCTAACAATAACTAAAGGTTACATGCGACAGATTTCCCTTTTTTGAGATATATTGTGCAGTTTTAACATTGTGAGATTACATTGCACAGAAATTGGACTGTGTATAGTTGTGTAAATATAATTTATTTTCATTTCGCATTTAAGCTATCAAACTTTATCTTCTTCTTGGAAGTGCTAAGATGTTGCAAAGGAGAGAAGAGTAGAAACCTCGCAGCACTCCCCGCCCAACAGCAGCAAGGGGCAGGTAGCTTCGGCTGTCGGAGGCTGCACCAGTTCAAGGCAGACAGGTACACCAGGCAACCCCACAAAGTAGCCATACATTGGACATGAAGGCAGGTCAACAGTGAAACACTGACCTGGCAGCCCCCAGGCCAAAGAGACACAGGGTACCGAACCCCCCTACCCAGTTTGCCACCACTTCCCCTTGTGCAGATTAAGCCCAAAATCCTGTCAGCCCATTGGCTAGACACCCACACAAAACCCCAGAAGCAGAACCACGCAGCACTGAGGAGGAGTAACCCCCCACCCTCACCCCCACCCCCAAGAGCCCCCAACCCACCGGACAAGCATAAGCAATACACAGTGTCAGGGACTAAGAAGGACTGTAGGTTCAATCCTGGTCCTTTCTAGATGTTAATGCATTACTGGAATCGGTAATAAAATCATGTTTTAAGTGGCTTTTTGTAAATGTCTAGATATAAACCAGTTCAGCCTGTGAGGAAACAAACACACAGCATTCCTTTAACAAGGTTTTTCAGGTTTTATTGGATTGAAATAAACAACCTTATAAAAATATCTTACACAGTCACCCCGACATTTTTTTTTTATCTTCATAGAACCATTAATCTGTCTTTGAAAGATTTTTTTTTTCTGAGTAGCCAAAGGGAACGTTTAAAAAAAATTGCTTTTAAGATTTTCTGATGCAGGTACTTAGAAACCATTTATTGGAAAGGCATGGACCATTGTGGGAAGTAATTAAATTACCTCAGCAACAGATGGCTTGCTTGTTGTCAACTTAGTGATTCTCTGAGACATTGTGACCCAGGTGAAGTTTCTCAAATCAAGGCTATTAGAGAATCTGAGACCTGTGCAGCTCTTGAGCATTGATTTACTGTTTTCCAATCAGTGTCTCCCTTTTGCTGTCCTGTTTTGTTCACTTGTGTTTGTCCTCATTTTGTAGGTACAGGACGGCGCTGGGGGACGTCATTCACACCGACGTTCTGTTTTCTAGCTGTTCCCTGCGTGGAATTGAGGAAGCCCTGTTCTGTCAGTCTGGATATGCTGGCTCTACATCAGGGACCAACAGTGGCTGCAGTGCTTCAGGAGCTTGGGATGCTTACTGGGAACGCAATGAACCCTTACGAGATGTTGATGAAGTTGCTATTCCTGTTCTGAGCGTGTGTGCTAAAGACGACCCTATGCGTGGAGACGCCCAGTCCTCCCTACCCCTGGAGCTCTTTGAGACAAACCCACACTTTTTCCTTCTTCTGACAGACCATGGAGGTCACTGTGGCTTCTCCACCCAGTCGGAAAGGAGTGCCAGTGGTGTGCCAAGTGCAGCCGGCTCTGTGGTAGCAACAAATACAGTGGACAATCATCACACCAACTGGAGTCACAAAGTCATGCTTGAATTTTTCCGGGCGACCACAGACTTCTTTAATGGCGAGGAGAGAGCTAAGCAGCTCGCTGCAAGGAGGAGGGGGCTGGGAGGGGCTGCAGGGGGGAAATCCTTTCGTTACCGCAGTGTCAGTACTTGTAAACAAGTGCCAGCATGTTCCCATAATATTCATGCAATTTATAACTGGCAAAGATCTTATACTCGATGAGTAAAACTGGATGGAAAAATTGGGAATCTTTTGGAGTTTCGTATCATGGTTGTATGCTCAAGGCTTGTATAAAGGTTGAGGAAAGCTACAAAATCTCTCAAAGCTGATTTTTCTTTTTGTCTCAATCAGCATTATTTGTCTGCTTTTGCTAAAAACTATATCTCCTTTTGCCTGATGCATCACAATGACTTGCATAGCCTTTGAAAAGTATCGCATCAGTGTTACAACTTCTCATTATGTCACCATTTTATAGTTTTGTGTTGGTGCACACTGTAAACAAAACCCTAAATAACTAACAGAACTGCAAGTCAAAACTGCACAGAATGTTAGGTATTACGTGCTCTCACACTCCTATGATGCTCAGCTAAAAACATTGAGGAAACCAAAACAAGTGAGAATCGGTGTGTGTGTTGTTCTCAAACTCTTAATGAGCCTAAAGGCCACAGACCTAAATGTTGTCATGTTTAACAGATAAAATTCTAAAAACAAACTTATTTTGTGTTTTTGCAGTGTTTTTGGTACAAATTGGCATTAAATAAGTCAAAAACAAACTAGTTTTTTTCACTATTTAATGATGGATATTTATACATTCATGTAGCATGTCTCTTTTTACAGTTTTTCTGCTATCCTGTGTGCACCTGTTGCTGTCTTATTGTATGTAAAATATATTCATTGAGTCATGCCTGTGCTAAGGAAGGAAGAAAGTAAAAAATAAATTATACGTATTAGCTCAATTTAATCATATTTCTACTATTTTACACATGGAAGGTTGTTTATTTGTGTGTCGTCATGTTAAGGGAAATGTCATATCAACAATATGTTTCGGCTATTTATTCTGTTTGTGGAAAAATACTGTTGGAGCCATTTTCTTATCAGTTAATCACGTGTGACTCAAACTCTTCAAATTGTTGGGACCCCAGCCATGGGTACAAAATGAATGGCCAGTATGAACTTTTCTGGAACTTTCAAAATAAATTGCATTAATCTACTTCCAGTACAGCCAGAAACGGGGTAACAGCGGACTTCCCGTGACATCACTGTCCAAATAAAAACCCCACTTTTGCAACAAACTGACCTCTTCCAGGCAGGTCCCCAGCAGAACTGGGCGGAGGGAAACAGTGCGCTAATGTCTCTTTGCGGGCAAACAGACATAACTCTCCAAACTGGATCCAAGAGTGTCATAAGATCACACGATCATATGCACTGAGTTAAGTAGGAATGAATTGCTGTTTGTGTATCCGGTATTCATTCATGAACGGGGGTAATTAAGGTACACGCGTTGTTTGACTTTCTCTCTGAGGTCTATAGAAGAAAACTGTGTTTCAGAGAGTTCCCAGCAGAGACCCTTTCTCTACGACGCCGAGTGGACTGCATCACCGTGGTTACAGCAGTATGGTGCAGTTTGGCCTGCCCGGCAGAGCGAGCCGCCCCACCCCACAGCTACGGAGGTTAGCTACAAGTTAAACCTTTGTTCACTGTGGATGCTTCCTACAACTTCGTCACCCCGGACAACATTTCCTCAGCACGGTTCATGTAAGAGGTTGTGTTTTGGGCAGAGAGAAGTAGTTTAGAATGAAATAATCTAAACATTTTTCGCTGTATGACGTTTGGTTTTGTTTGTGTTGAAAACTCAGCCATCTTAGTGCTAGCAGATTATCCGCTCAGCACATGTGCTCAGTTTGTGTGTTCTGTGTTTGTGTTTTTTTTTTTTAAAGTTAAGACAAACTTTATTTAAAGGGTGATTTTAAACACAGAAGATCGGCCATAACGTGCCGTCCACGCTTATGCATTTTAACCCCTTTTATTAAGGATATTTTAAAGGTATGTGTTTGATTCTGATAAGCTATAACCTTCTTTTCTTAGCTTCAACCGCTAACAGCTAAGAACACGTGCTTGCCTGCTAAAGATCATTTACCCAAAAAGGTTTTTAGTTTTCAATCTAGTAAAATAATATTTCCCCAAACTTGATAACTAAGTAACACAATTAAGCCCATTTCTCAAAGATTTGGTTCTTATTCAAAATAATATTTCTTTAAATATTTTAATAAATAAAGGCAGCTAATTAAACACCATTGAGAATTGGTCATCCAGAAGTTTTATTCAGCAAATCATTCTTAAAATATTATTTTATTAAAATAATATTTTATCTGATCTTGCATGTGAATGGTTGTCTAAAGGTATGCCAATTATTGCTTAAATTGGTTCCAAGACTAACTTAATTTCACTTCCAGATTCTTCAATATAATCCTTGGTTTTCAAACACAAACATTGCATGGTAATGTTGCATCACTCTTTCGGCCATGGTTTTCAACCATCTTTGATTAACTTGCTTATATTGTACATAGCCATTAGACTTCCTTATTCTTTCATTCTTTCATAGTTTAGTTGGATTGTTTTAGCATAGTAAAGAGTTTGTTGATTGAAATATGTTTGACCTGAGTTTACTTATTTTTGTTACTAAATTCTTGTATTTTAAGAAACTGTGTGAATTCATTCCATGTGTGTGCAGAATTTTGCTGTTCAATAATGTCAGAGCTTGGTTCATCCCTTTCAATTTTGTCCTAATACCACCGCCTTATTGGGCTGGTATTCACAGGACAACCCTTAACAGACCGAAATATTATTTAATAAAATATTAAAGTATTAATATTAAATATTAAATACTATATTCATAATCACAACAAAAGTTAACTAATTGAAATATTCTTTATTTATATATAAACTATATTTGTGTAATTTCTTGTAAATAAATTCTGAAAGACTACAGAGTTTTTGCTAAGAAAATGAAAAAAAAAACTAACTGATTAGTGGTTTTGAAGCAGTGAAACGTCAACATGCATCACAAGAGAGAAAATCTTGACAAAATCTTTCAAACTTTCATAATCTCTGGAGAGGAGGCGAAGGACCAGGTGGAACACAAAGTTTTTAAAATTCACCAGAACCAAAAACCTGAATGTACATGAAAATAGGTTAATACTGTTCATTTTTGGATTCAAAGTTTTTATTACTCTCTCTTGTTTGTAGTTTAGTTGTTTTTGTTCCTCCTATGGCTGGGCCCAACACTAACTTACCCATCCTTAAAGTTGCAGTGGGCAAAGCAAAATAAATCAATTCACCTTGGCAACGCACATCTACGGTTCATTAAGCTTATCAGAAACATTGATGATGGTCCTCTGGTGTCTGAAAGCATAGATTGACTAATTTCGGATGTGTAAAAAGTCCTGGGTAGTTCATGAAGTAATAAAATGTTAATTTACAAACGTTTTGCTGACTACTTGTTCTGAGCAATTACTGAATATTGATTACAAATATCTTTGCAATATCTTTGAAAGCAACTCTGCCTACATGAGATTATTGTTTTGAGTTTCTTCTTAGCACCGGTATCACAGTCCTCGCTCCTGGTTTCCTGGAGGTTACATTCATCCAGAATGTAACTGATGCCACACAATGGATATATATGAGAAAACTGACAGGTGAGTAAATATTATCAAAGGAAGCAAACCGGCTGTGACAAAACAAAACTGCCACTGGAAACAAACACAGGGCCAGATTCAGTAATTATTTATGCCCCAAACAGTAACACTCCAGAGGGATTAATAAATAAACAATATAGCGCCTAATATATTCATCAGACCATGTATAAACATATTTTTAAAGTCTAATATGTTCCATCAGGAATTTAAAAACATGGAGCAAAATCTAAATATAATGTCCTGGATAGCTTGCTCTCCATTCTTTAGTGTTCTTTTATTTTCTTTGGCAGGCATGGCTGATCTATAATGGTTCTCCATATCCTCATCAGGCTGCCCGTATAAAAAGATTAGGTCCTCTTTGCCTGATGGTCACCTCTGTTTGTAGTAAAACTTTTTTATCTGTTTTTGATATTCTTTCCAGGTTTCCAGTGCCTTACTTCTGGTCTCCCGTTGGTCTGGAATTGTCTCCTTGAGTCCAGCCTTGAGTCTCCTTTATAGACGCTCAGAACTCTGCCTATGATCCTTGCCCGAAATCAGCCTCCAGTCTTCTTTCCTGCCTGCCCAAGCTGCAACACAACTCCCAGAGAGTAAAATGGAAAAACCTGGAAAAACACAAACACACCTTGCTCAAATCTACACCCACTGCAGCCATTTGGGATTATTCAACGCCTCTCTCCTCCTGCTAAATGAAAGAAAACAAGTAAGACGAAATCAAAACCTCACATTTTGTTCATTCTTACTGTACATCTGAACTCCTGCTAGAAAAATTCCTGGACTGATTAATTCCAACCAGGACCTTGAAAGAAGAAACTATTCAGTAAACTTATTTTAACCTCTTAGACAGCGGCTTATGGCATGAGATTACACAAAACTTGAAATCGTGACAGTAACAGGACAGCCCTACAGTTCCTGCTTTCTGGTATGATCATTTTCATTTAGCTTCTTACCAGTTTTCATAAAACAAATTTCCACTTAAAAGATGTTTAAAATCAGAGCTGCTGTGATATTTAAAGACTGTGCTTTTAAAAATGTAAAAAATTCCAGAATCCTTCACATTTTCAGCTAAAGGATAAAAATCGTCTCATTCACTGCAGAGGATTTCCACCCGTCTCTTCTTGGGAGGTGTGCTGTGGAAGTAGGTCAGCCACTACACTGTTGCTGTTCTGAGAAAGTTTTACTTCGCTGATCTTCTTTTGAGACTTTTTTGACATGAATTTAAAGAGCTGATTTTTTTTTCTTTTCTATAACCTAAAATAAAAATTTTATGGTATTCACACAAAAAAGTTCATTAAATATGATCTACTTTATTTTATTTAAGACAGAAAAGCAACAGTTATTCCCACTGCTAACAAAATAATAACATTTTGATTATAGCAGTTATGTTATCTAATAAATTAAACAAACCCCATCTCAGTCAGGGCCCAGGGATGCTCCTGATTATAGCTCGGACCTTACAGCCGTGCCATGCTAAGTGGGTGTATGTGTGACATTCACCACCATGTTTATTCACCCACTGAGGCTTATCCTTTCAGACAGCAGGAACACAGCAGTGTACACACAGACACACTGAAAAAGTATGGCACCAGACATGCTAACAGCAGTTATTCTCTGCTGTTACACAGACACACACACGCACACACACACACCCACACACACACACACACAGACAGAGAGATAAATAAAACAAGCTGTTACAGACAGGAATTTTTTGTATGCTCTAATTATCTACGGTAGAATTTACAAGCCAGCACAAAGCAGAAACTACCTGCTGCACAAGGGAATTTATAAAGAATGTTATAAAGATAATACCACAAAAGTAATCTCGTAATAATGTAGTAAGTAATGCTGTGTATATTCTAAATATGTGCATGGTGACTATTATTATTAAAATCTATGTTTATATGAAGCTTGGTTGCTATTACTTATCAAGGTTTGAAGAACCCACTAAGCATGAAAAAGACAATATTCCCAAATGTCATTGTTCATCAGTGTTAAAGCTGTGCAAAAAGAAGAATTAATGCCTTAAAGAGAAAAAGTCTGTTCTGTTAAAGTTACTCAGCCCTGGGGTCATAAAAATTTATTGGTCTCCCCTTTAGTTAATCTTCTTAAATACCAATAAAGCATGTCACCTGTGTTGTTCTTTCTGGTACAAGTAAGGGGTTGAAATGCAGAAATACATTAGTCAAAACACACCACAGAACTGCACAATGTTTAACAAAACTATTACAGATCAAACACAAGTCTATGGGTTAAAGGACATGACCATCATGTTTTGTGGTAATTTCCTGACCCACATGCAGAACCACGAGCAGGACTCAGTTAAAAAATAAGTTATGTTTATTTACAAACAGGAATGAACAGTAGAGCTGCTTAAAGCTGGACTCAGGGGTCTGAAGGCTCTTTGATGTCTGGGAAGTTGAGATGAGAAGTCAGAAGAAGGTTAGACAGTCTCGGTAGAATAGCTTACTACTCTGGGGTTTGAAGGTGAGCTCTGGGGTGAGACCCCAGTATCTTGTTTGGAGGCTAGTTCCAGTTGTATTTGATCCATTTATTTGGAGGTTGGAAATCTTGTACCGAAGATGGCTTGTGGATTCTCAAAGCACTGGAGAGCAGGCAGGAGGAAGAAGGCCTGGACAAAGGAGGACGACTGTGGATTTGGTGAGTTCTGGAGGTAAGCAGTTAGCAGAGGCAATCCAAGACCATGGAAGAGACATCAGCCGGAGTAGAGAGAGATGAGGGAAGTAAGCTGAGCAGGAGAAAAATCTCAGAGCAAATCTTGAACAGTATTTAAAAAACATCATCACACTGAAATAATCCCTTGAAAGCAGTCATCCCTACCATACAGGGTAATATCGGGCGTGCTAGAACACTGGGTAATTTGGGTCAGGACAAGTAATAAAGAAGTTGACATTTACCTTCAAAAGCTAAGGGAGCCAATATATAGTCTTAGAGGTTTATCACAAAAGTCACATGACCTAACTGAGGTGAAATCACACATGGGGGCATTATTAGTGTCAAACATGCAACTGACCCCTAAAATCTAGAGTCAAATGAAATGACGGGTGCTTCAGGTGACTTTTGATGTAAATTGTATATGAAAAATGTATCGTAGATAAAAATGATATATAACGTGTGTGGTGTAATTAAACAACCATGTTTTGTTTAGAAATCTCTTTAAGTTTTTTTAATGTTTCAGGTAAGGGCTGCACAGTGGGGCAGTTATTAGCACTTTTGCCTTGCAGCAAGAAGGCTCTGGGTTCTGCACTGAGTTTGCATTTGCTCCTTGTTCATGTTTGGGTTCTCTCTGGGTACTTCAACTTCATCCCACAGTCCAAAATTATGTCAGGTTAATTGGTATCTCTAAATTGCCCTTAGGACTGAGTGTGTGTCTCTGTTGCTCTGTGACATTGATTTTTCCATTGTGTTCCCCGCATCTCAACCACTGACTGTTGGCATCAGCCCCCCTGCAGCCCTGCAAGGGTAAGTAGATATAGACTATAATGTTGGACACCTTTTAAAGGATATAAAATGAAATGTCTCAGAGAGGTATGCACATACAACCTGATTAAAACTTTGAAATGGAACAAAAATGTCAACGCAGTACTACAGGGACATCTACTACAGGCAAAATATCATATAGGCATCTGTTTATGTGTTCTTTCTCCTAAAAATGGACTAGCGATCCATTCTAGGATACACGTTTATAATGTGATATTCTTGGTGTATGGAAAGTCTCAAAGATCACATTTATTCATGTCTAAGACCAAATATCTGAACTCTGAATCTTCTTGCTGTTTAAGCTGTCAGACTGGACAATAAATTTAACATCACGGAGGACCGTTTGGTGTCCTATGGTAAATCTGGCTTATATGCAACAGAAAAAACAACAAAAACACAGGAGGATTGTGTTTCAAAAGCTTGGAATGCTTTATTCTTAATGACAAAACACCCCATTATTTATGGGCCCAAAATNCTTTTTGATCATAATTGCTATTTTTTTTGGGACCTCAGTCCAACATTTTGACATTTAGACATTAGACATTTAAAATAATATATATGGATTGCACATGTATGCACATGTAGGACTCAAATATAACATACTGAAGTCTTAGAACATGTGTTAGTATTGCTAGTATTTTGCAGTGAGACTTATTAGTTACTTCCTGGGTACTTATCAACTGTGTTGGTAGAGATGTGTGGTCACCCTCAATGATCAGGGTTTTTACTCAGACCTTTAAGTTTTGTATACTGTTAAAATAGTATCCATCCATCCATCCATACATATAAAATTATTACATGAAAAATGTCCAGGACACCTAATTAACACAGATTGCATGCAGTTGCATTAGTTTTCAAATAAAAAAAAACAACTTATTTTACCAAACAGAGCACACATACATCTAAAAAGTACATTCAAATCCTAATGAGAATCCACCAGCCAAACTTTGCTGAAAAAGATAAACCTGTTTGAGGGAAAAATAAGCACACATACACACAGCCTAATATCCTACATTTCATTTGGACAGATATGTGTGCTATATGACATTTGATGGTAAATCATTTAGTCAGCTGATCAAATGTCAGCCAGAGAAAAGCAAATGCCAGGTGTTGGCTGATAACAATGATTGTTATGGGAATAAATTGGGTTCTGCATATTAGTGGAAAACTCTAAGATACCAGGATCAGGATTTAATGCTGCAGCAAATAATAGATCATCGCTACAGGGGTGTCACAATATCAGGTATTTTACTGTAGTTCACAATTGTGTAAAATGCTAAATACAATGAAGTATCATAGACTGCTGCTTTGACTGTTTACTGAGGTATTTACAAAAAAAACACAATTTAAGTTAAGGCTTATGATGTGTTTTATGTTTTTTTTTCTATTTCAAAACTAATTATAAACAGCATATGGGTATATAACTTCTATGCATCTGGACTACAGTATATACCCTGAACATAAGCGATAATCATATTTTCATGTGAGGAATAAAACAAAACAAATGAACAAGTAAAACAAGAGATTCATACCGCTCACTTATCAATCAGAATCAGAATGAGGTGGCATTGAATCAGTGGGAAAAGTGTCTGCTAGACACAATCTAAAAGTTGTGGGTTCGAATCCAGCTTCCTCCTGTCACATGATGAGGTACCCCCAGGCAAGAAACATCACTTCGAATGGTCAGTATGACTTAAAAAGTGCTTTATATATTCAGTCTATTTACAATTTCGCGGTTTTAGAGTTAAAAAAGTAACTTCAGCTTTCTATTGCACAAAATCTACAGGACAGTGAAGGAGAAGCTGCCTGTCTTCATTCCTCTGGTATCGAATGTTAAATATCACCTATCAGATCAATATATTCCTATTTGTTACAGAATTTGTGAAATATATGCAGTGCTAAAGTAGCTTTTGTCATATTCATTTCAAGTGCTCAACGATATCATCACTTGACACTGAAGTTTCAGTTAGTACCAGCATCCTGCTCAGTGCTTGCCATGGTAGAAGAGATGCACAAAACGTGAAAGCCATTGCTGCTGTCATTTTTCAGATCTTGCCTCATGTGTATCCACAAGATATTTTTAGCTTTAAATCTCATCTCTACTTGCCACTTAGCTACTTCACTTGCCTCTGGTCTGCAAGCCTATAGAGCTGCAGCTGCTATGACATATCCAAATGCCTAAATAATACATAAAGTTACACTGCTATTACATTTTAAATAGAACAATGCCACCAGTTATATATTTAAAATAACCTACCCAGCACTACTGATATATCAAGTTTTGTTTTACATAACGTGAATGGCTGGAAAGGCTTAGATCCTGGTTTTCATGTGGATGAAACATACCACCTGACCATGTCCGTTCTTTCACATAAAAAATATTCCCTGATGGCTGTGGCCTCTTACAGTACACTACCACAAGGTAAAAATGGTTGGTTATGTGGGTAAGTCCACCCTGCCGTAGATAACTTCTAACAACTTCCAAAGTTTGACAAAAGAAAAAGAAGTTTGGAGTAAAGCAGATTCGTGCCATTTCAAACCTGTTTTAAACGTTTAACCTGTCATTACAGTTTCATGTGATGGTTACTTAAATGCACATTTTAGATTTTTGTAGAATATAGAAACGTATTAACAAAAATTTGGCAGAGAAACTATCTGATGCATAAGCAACAATTTATTCTTTGATGGCAATCTTTCTAAATTTCGAAAAGAATATTTTCATCAGCACCATCCCTACACTTTAATCTTTCAAGCATTGCTGCAGCTGATTCCCAATTCTGCATTGTCCTCCCTGTCTCTCTGTGCATGTATTTCTCATTTCATCACTGTGAGTGTTGAACCTATGTGGAAAGCCTGTAGGTGGCACAGTGCATGCAGTGCATGCATGATCAGCAAAGCCCTTCTCTAAGACCCATTATCGTGCCAGGAGGGAGACAAGAGCACTGCCATCCCCCAGAGAAGAACGTGTGACTCCATCAAGCAGATCTTCCTCTCTTCAGCCTAGCTGGAAATACTTGCATACATCATTCTTGGTTTAATATATATTTTTTGCATTACATTATGGGTTACACAAAAGTGTGTAACATATTCAACAACTCCCTTTAGGACCAGTATAAGAAATCTGGCTCCTAGTGAGTTTGTCGTGTAAGCTATGAGCGCCCTCTAGTGTAAAAAAGCCAAACTTATCTGTGTAATGAGAAGGTGGGAGATGGTGGGTCAGTACGGCAACCATCAGCCTTAGTAGCATTAGTAGGAGTAGTAATTGCTCTTTCCTAATAGATGAAACATTTATTTTTTACTTTTATGTCACATCTCTCTGTCTTCATCCTGATGCAATGAAAGAGCATTGGTAGTATGTATCAAAGTAAAACTACAAACCTACAGAACATATCACTCTGAAAACACAAATTGCACCAATGTGTTAAACTAAAGAAATAATTATTTTAAAGTGATGTCTCATGTTCGTGAAATTGTATCATGATAAAACATCACAGAGGGATACAACATAAAAACAATACGGTTGAAACATCTTTTATTCCTTCCAGCACTCATGGATTCACCTTTATAGAGCCATTAAGACACTACACTGACTAAAAATTGTGAAGGGAAGTAATTCCCCCCAGCTATAATACAGCCTTACCTTTTACATTCAGCAGTGATGCATTCTAACTGTATGGCTTCCTCACTTTTCTGTCTTCAATTTTTTTCCTCCCTGACGACTTGGAGTAAAGACAAGAAAACTGAAATTCAGCTTGATTGCCTGTTTTTTAGAAGGTCAAAATGATAACCTTCTGCAGAAAACCTCTAACGAAATCAGAATCAGAATCAGAATCAGAATCAGCTTTATTGCCAAGTTTGTACATACAAACAAGGAATTTGACTCCGGTAAACTTTGCTCTTTGGTTTTGTTTTTGCACTACAGAATATACATATTTACAATGTACAATATACACATATATAAATAAAAAGGTGCATTTGCAACATCTGTATGCTGTTGTTTTGTATTTTATTGAATGTTCAACAGAGAAACAGCCTGGGGGAAGAAACTGTCTCTGTGGCGGCTGGTTTTTGTGAACAGCGCTCTGTAGCGTCGGCCTGAAGGCAGAACTCTAAACAGTTTATGTGCAGGGTGTGTGGGGTCCTGCAGAGATTTTAGCAGCTCTTTTTCTGACCCTAGACCTGTATAAGTCTTGGATGGAGGGAAGTCAGCCCTGATGATTCTCTCTGCAGACCTGATTATTCGTTGCAGTCTGGACCTGTCCTGTTGTGGATGATAACCGAACCACACGGAGATGGATGAAGACAGGACAGACTGAATGATGGCAGTGAAAGAAGATGACCAGCAGCTCCTGTGGAAGGTTGTACTTCTTAAGTTGCCTCAGGAAGTACAGTCTCTGCTGGGCCTTCTTTCGAACAGTGTCTATGTGTGAAGACCATCTCAGGTCCTCAGAGATGGTGGTTCCTAAGAACCTGAAGTGATCCACAGCCGACACGGTGTTGTTGAGGATGGTGAGGGGGTGTTTGGAGGTGGTGTTTTCCGAAAGTCCACCACCATCTCCACAGTCTTGAGTGGGTTTAGCTCCAGGCAGTTCTGACCTACACCAGTGTACCAGCCGATCCACCTCCTGTCTGTATGCAGACTCATCACCGTCCTGGATCAGTCCAATTGACAGTGGTGTCATCTGCAAATTTCAGGAGTTTCACGGACGAGTCTGCTGAGGTTGCAGTCCATTTGTGTACAAGGGAGAAGAGGAGTGGGGATAGAACACACCCCTGGGGGGCACCAGTACTTATTGATTTTGGTTCGGGAGAAGATGTCCCCAGTCTCACCTGCTGCTGTCGGTCCGTCAGGAAGCTGTTGATCCACTGACAGGTGGAGGTTGGGACGTTGAGCTGAGTGAGCTTCTGGTGGAGGATGTCTGGTATGAGAAACTAATGAAATGAAACTAATTACTAATTAATTACAAATTATGGGAAAAAGCTCTTCAACAAGAGAACATTTATTAAATTAGGACCGAAGCTTCACAGGGACATGTCCATAAGTTTGCGATCTTCAAAACCTAAACTTTTTATTGTAATTTCTCCTGCTAGCTGACGTAACAGGAATAAGGTGGATAATGGGCTATCTCTTAGGCTATTTATCAGTATGCCACATTATATGTTGTAAGTAGACACATTTTCATTGAATTAAATACAAAGCTTAAACCTTTTACCCTATACCAGTGATTTATTGGCTACAAAATACAATGTGGTTTCACCACAAATGCCATGTAGGAACAAACATGTTCACGCTGCAGATCTTAATGCTAAAATCCGATTTTTTTCAGGAATCTGGTTTATTGGTGTAGTCGTTCACATTACTTTGAAAATGCTGCAGCTCCAAACTGACCCGCATGGGAATAAGAACAAGAACAATACGAGCGTCATCAAGCCCAGCACAACAGTAAACACAGAAATAAGTGTTATCGTTTAAGTGCACAACAGAAGCCATTTATTGTCAGCCGGTGCTGTGTGGGAAACACGTGAATAAATGGAAAGTAAAACTCTCCGTTTTAGGGAGATCTGACTGCCAATTCAGCACAACAAACTGTTTGGATGCGGAGAAAAAGCCGGAATAGTGGGGCAGGCAACTTTACAGAGACCCAGTCAGAACTTTATCATGTCGAGAGCAACTTTTAATCATATATGTCAGCGCCTCTCCTCTCAACTCCACAGGCAGAATACTTGATGCAATCCAGTGTATCGGACTGCAGCAGGGGCAGATCATCAAGTGCTCGGTAACCTCGATAGCATTATAGAGACCTCTGTTTGAACGGTTGCACATAAATTTTACAATACAAACTAAGTCCCGCATCCAGACGGTTCCTATTAGCCTTTCAATTAGGCTTGAATAAAGTTTTATCTCTGTTTATTAATAAGCTCTAACGTCTCGCTGTCTTTCCACTGTGCAGTACTATTCTAGCCCCCTGTCTGTTTTGCTAACTGCTACCATTTCCCTCTGGGCGGCGCAAAATTATGACGAATGCGATGGAAAGTGACGTCAAAGTCACATCTAATGCACCTTAGTCGTTCCCACTGGAGTCACATTCCAAAAAATCAGATACGAGTCGGATTCAGGACCACATATGAATGTGGCTCAAATGTGACTTGACAAAGTCAGTTATGGGCCAGATATGAGCATTTACACTTGTTCCAAAAAGTCTGACCTGGTCACTTGACCCCCCAAAACTCAGATTTGGGCCACATTTGCCTGCAGTGTGAACGGGGCCTTTTTTCGGCCAGTTTAAAGAGGTATGAGATGTTTGAGGTATGCTTTTTTATGCATTCTTGCAATTTTAGAAAGTATATTTTTATGTGTTGTAATTTATGAAAAGGTATTTATTTTATAATTTTGAGAATGAAATTATTAGTTATTTTTAGATCACATGGAAATTCAGTGAAGTTGTTATATGAAACCTACTAAATCTGTAACTCTATAAAGGCACACTGAAGTGTCAGACTTTGGACTCATTATTCAGGGAAAAATTTTTTCCATATAACTTTGCCAGTCAGCGACTAGCAGCTACGCCATATAATTGTTTGTCTTGTCTGGCAGGACCTTTAAAATACTAAAACATGCAAAACACATATTTTTGCCTAATTTGCAAATTTTTTTGCACCAGATAACCAAGAACGTGCAATGATTCCTATTTAAACCCCAGCATCCACTTCGCCCCCGAAGCGACAAGGCCATTTGTGGTAGAAACATGTTATGTGGCACTGAATCCAGCAATAGATAATGTAGATATGCTAACTAAAATCCTCTGAAATCTGGGCCATTTTGACAAAAAGAATAATTGTTCTGTATATATACCATGGTGGAGTGCTACTAAACTGCTAAAGTCTAAAAAAAATGAAAACACAAGCTGTGATGACCTTCCTTAGTTTATCACATGCTTAAGCTCTCACCAGGTTCACTCTCAGTGCTGTGCAAACACACACACACACACGAACACACACACCCACACGCATCACACACACAAAACTTGGTGATGAATCATTCATTTGGAGACAGATGAAATAACAAATTGTGTCATTTCACTTACTGCTTGACTGAATCCAATCACTTCCTATATTACTTGTAATTTGAAATTATGCAGATCGTCTAATCTTTGCCACAAACTCTTGGCTCTCTTTAGTGTTAAAAGCCGCTTGTGAAGATGCAGTACAAAAGTGCCTGTGAACAAACAAGATAGTCAATATGGGACAAATAGGACAGCTGTGGAAGGTCTATCTAGAAACATTCTGTGGGGAAAGCTTTATATCTCTGTAGGACCCGTAAATAATTAAGGATTGGTGCCAATAGCATTAATGTCATCAAGAAACAGTCCCACCAAACAAGTATTTTCTGTTGTATTACAAATGCCATAACCTCATTTACAGTGGTAATAAAAGCCTAATACTAACTATAGAGTAAACAAAAATAGACAGGGAACAGAGCACAAGAGGTAAGTAAGAAACTAAACACAAAGGAATGATGTTATTTGGCAAGACATTAACAATAGTAATAAACCACCCAGTAACGATCAGAAACTAAATATAAATTTAAAAAAAACACACCAAAACATATGGATCATGACCGAGAGATCCATTATCCACAAATGGAGAAAACAGACCAGTGAAAAGCCATCCAAGAAAAGGCTGGCCTACCAACATTGCTCCAAGAGCACATCAACAACTCATCCAGGAGGTCACAAAACGACGCAGAACATCTTAAGCACTGCACCTCACCTGCCTCAGTTAAGGTCACTGTTCATGATTCAACAATAAGAAATAGAAACTGGATAGAAATGGCATCTGTAGGAGAGTTCTAAGGCAAAAACCCCTGCTGACCAAAAAGAAAACAAAGGCCGTCTCAAATTTGCCAAAAAGTGATGAGACATAAGTGGATCTTTTGGAGGATGTGTATCTCATTACATCTGGTTTTAAACTAACACGGCATGTCGGTAAAGAAAAGTCAAACCGACAGTCAAACCTGGTGGTGGTAGTGAAATGATGTGGGGCTTTGCTGATGCTACAGGACCTGGACAAGTTGCTGTATATGATGGAACCATGAATTCTGCTCTTTAATAGAAAGGAGGATTTCCAGTCATCAGTCCATGGCCTAAAGCACAAGTGCACCTGAGGTATGCAGCATGACAGTGATCCAAAGGACACCATGAAGTTCTCCACTGAATGGCTCCCAATAAAGAGAGGTTTTGTTTGATTGGAGTGTCTTCTAATGTGGCTGAAATAAAACAATTCTGCAAAGAAATGTGGGCAAAAATTTCTCCACTACTGACTCCACTAAGTGACTCACTGTTAGTTAACACAAACACTTGATTTCAGTTTTTGCCACCAAGGGTCGCACAACCAGTTATTAGGTTTAGAGAATTACTTTATGACATAGAGCCAGGTTCATTTGCATATCTTTCTTTCCATTAATAAAGATTATAATCAGGAAGCTGCATTTTATGTTTACTCAGGTTATCACTTGACTAAAAAAAAGCAAAAAACAGAGCACTGTTATTCATAGCATAACAACATGTCCTTATTTTATATCACATTCTGTACATATTCTATCAGTTATTTTCAGTATCCTTGCATTCTGCAAAATCGAACTGCAACCTTTTACTATGGTTCCTGCAAAGAGTGCATGCACTCATACAACATGCGGATGTGGTCTTTTATTCTTAGTTTTTTTCTTTGTCCTTCTACAAAGCTGATGAGACAGGCCCTGTCAGCCTAAGTAATGACATGTGATCTGCAGGACTTAAAACAGCAGAGGGTCTGCAAGGCAGAGGCACAAGCAAGGAACAAGAAGCATACAGGAAATCACTTGCCTTTGTCACGCTTTGTCTTGCAAGCTTCCTACCTTTTTTGTCCCAAGCATGACGATTTGGTTTTTTTGAAGAACCAACTTAAGCCTCCCAGTTATGTTGTGCTCGGGGTCTACGGCCTCTCCATTCACAGCCTATTAGCGCAGACAGGCCCCATCACCCAGCTCAGCCATGCATGTGATGGACCCTCTGTAAAACAAATTGTCTGCACCACTTACGGCAGCTCTAGCAGAGAGCAAACATGACAGCCATTAATTGGCAAGGCCTTCAGTCTGGGACAGGCTTGAGGAAGGAAAACAGTGAGAGATCCTGCTGCACAGTAAAGGAAGAAAGAACCAGAACCCTAGGGAGGTGGAAAAATGAGACATGTAGAGTCACCAAGGTGCAGGAAGATGGTAGAAAGGGAGAGAATTACTTATTAAGGAGATGGGACAAAATTGTCAGAGTGGAGAGGAAAGGGGATTCAAGAATTGAGGTGATAGAGAGGAATCTTCAGAATTGGGGGCAGCTGAACCTGATAAAATCTTCTTTCGGACAGAGGTTTATCAGCATTATTATTATCATTATTGTTATCAGCATTACAGCATGCAAGTGTTAGTTGGTGCCAGAAGTTAAGAAAATGTGCAATAAATTATGTAAATTTATATAAATAGATTATATAAGCTATAAGTAGCTTATTAGCAGTACTACAGAGATAATTGTGCAAGTCTGAATACAAAAAAAACATGCTTCATTGTCATACAGTATAATACAGACTAAAATGATTAAATAAGTCACTAGATGGCTAAATAAATTCATTCTTTGCAAAGTGTTTTATATATGTTTCTTTACTTAATGAAAGCTGGTACAGGGGAAAAGAGGTCAAATTAAGAAAAAAGAAGAATAAAGCACTTTATCTCTCAACCCATCCTGGACATATCAAATCATGTTATTACTCACAATTTTACAAAGTGTGAATGAAAAAGCAATTTGGCCGATTTGCAGTGTCAGATTTCTGTTTGCTGACTATGATAGGCAGTTTTTTCTGCTCAAATTTAATTTTGCAAACTTGCATTAAAGAATATGTCTTATCTTTCCCAAGGAGAGAGGCTTGGTTATGTGTTCTAACTACATCTAACATTAGAAGACATTTTGTGGCTTTCCACATCTGGCATTGTTCAACTGTGAAAATACAAAAAATAATCCTTGTTTTTAAATTATATATCTCATAAACAACAGGAACGATCTAATAGAAGACTGTGGGGAAATGAAGCTTAATTGATTTTCAAGCAGTGGACGCAGAACACCACCATGAATGAGAACACTCATATAGAATAGGAAAACACTTTTTCAACACAATAGTAGAAAGAGAGATCAGTGACAAAATATCTCATGTGTACTATGTTTTTGTTTTCTTGTTATTTTTATATCAAGGTAATAGCAGATAAGTAAAATTATAATTTCTTAGGCTATGTTAAAGTTTGCCGATTTCACCTATAATAAGACACTTAATAAAATTGGGTGTAGTTGTTTGTCATTATGAACAGGAACAGCTCCCTCTACACTACCATCAGGAGCATCCAGCCAGTCGGTATTTATATTGTAACATTTTTAGCATGCGTGAAAAAAAATCATACTTCTGTTTTTTATCATACGTTGGGTTAGGAAAGTCTACATGCCCCTGTTGTAAAAATGTTAAGACTTAAATTGACAGTATGATAAATCATCTCCAGAACTCTCTTACCTTTGACAGTATGATGAATTATCTTCAGACCTCTCCCACCTTTAATGTCCTTTATCCTGTCCAGTTAAATTATAAGAACTGGTTTATACAGAAAATTTAAAATATACAGAATCTTGATTGTATGTGTGCACACCGTAACTAATAATAACCTATTAATTTAATCCCAGCATCCAGTCTTCTTAAGTTCACACCTCCTATTAGTTATAATATAATATATCTATATTAGATCGGGGCGGCGGGCTGGAGGGTGGCGTGGTGGGGTTGTGTCCTCTTTGGGGATGTGGGGTTACCAACCTTTGAATTGGCTGAGCTGTGATAGTGGAGCTGAGCTGGTTAATGTTTCTCCCTGGGCTATCATTGCAGTGGTGGTGATGTGGTGTGTTTGTGTGGTTGCGGGGGGCGCGGTGGGGGCTGCCGGCCCCAGGTGCATGCCGCTGGCCGGGGACCTCTTCCCGGGTGAGTTTGTCCCTTCTTGGTGTGGGGTCGGGGGTTCCATTGTAAACACAGTGTCTGTGGAGTCTGCTCTGTTGTGCCTGTGGGCGGAGGCTGTGGTGGCATTGCACGGAGCCCTTTCCTTGCTGTCGTGCGTGTTGTGGGGGGGGGGGGAGCTCATCTGTGGGGGTGTGCCCCTGTGAGGAGGGGATTTATGGCATTTGGGTTTGGGGCATGTGTTCGATATCTGTGTCCTGGTTGGGGGTGGCCCTGTGGGGAGATTCATGTTGGGGTTCTTGGGGTTGGGGGCTCATGGGGTTGAGATCGGAATTCATTGGAGGGGTCGGGACTGTTTCATCCTGTGGCAGCCAGCTCTGGTTGGTGGGCTCGTTTGGACCAGGTAGACCCCTCTTTTGTACATGGCCCCCTCTCCGGATGGGGATGGGGGTCGTTGGTGACTGGGGTCGGGGCGGGGGGTCAGGGTCCGGGCCGGGGTCGCTCGGGTTTGGGCATTGCCGGCACTAGTCTAGGCTGGTACTGGGGTGGTCTGCCTGTCTCCACCCCAGAGGGAAGGGGACCACCTCCGGGCTGGTTGCCCCTATGGGGTATCGGCACCTGGACCTGGGAGTATAGAGTATGTATGAGGAGTGTGAGTGAATGTATGATGTCCTTTGTTGTGCATCTTTACGTTGGGTGCATGGGTGTGAGTATTTTCATGTGTACGCATGAGAATGGGAATGTGTGATTGTAACTTTGTGTGCCTGTTTTTGTGTCAGGTTAGGTCTTAGGCTGCACCCTCTCCTGGTGTCTCTGCCTGCTGGTGTACTTGTAGTTCTCGGTGTCCGGGGCTGGGTGCTTTGGTGTGTGCCAGCTCACTCCAGGTGGATGCTTACCGGGGTCTAGACCCCTGGGCTCTGCCAGGCCTGCTTGGGGAGTGATGTGCCCTGGGGTCTAGGGTCTCAGGGTCCATGGCTGGATCTGCTCTGGCATAGACCGCTACTGGAGAGGCCTGTGGGCTTGTTGCTGCAACTCCCTGGGGCTTCTGCACTGTGGCTGCTGGGTGGTTCCCCTGGAACTCTCCCTTGGTCTTCTCTGGGGGGGGTTGTGGTAGTCCCGGCCGTGGTTCTCCTGGGCTTCTTCTTGGCACTCAGACAATAATTCTGAGTGCTACTCTCCTGGACACGGCACGTTTTAAAATAAATAAATAAAGAGAAATGAAGTTCAGCTGTCCTAGGATGTCAATGGGCAGATGTTCTATTGAAATATACCCACTGCTAAATTTATGGTTTACAAGGCACTTTTTAAATCAACATAACCTCATTCTACAAGAGGGTATTAAAACATTCCACAGCACTACACAGGTACATCCCAAAAAATTTGAATATTGCATAAACGTGCAATATTTTTGCCAGTCATTTCAGAAAGTGAAACTGTTATTTTAGAGATTCAACACAGTAAACTATTTTAAGCTTTTATTTATTGTAATTTTGATGATTACGGGTTAAAGGTAAAGAAAACCCCAAATTCAGTGTCTGAGAAAATTTCAATATCACTTTAGGAAAAAAAAAGTTTTAAGCACAAATGTATTATTGCCTCAGATAATGGACTTGTGTTTGTACTGGTTCTGTTAGATCTCAGTGCTGCATTTGATACAGTCAATCATAATATTCTCTTAGAAAGGCTGGAATATGCTGTAGGGATCAGGGGAACAGCACTAGGCTGGTTTAAATCTTATTTGTCTGACAGATTCCAGTTTGTTCATGTAAATGATAAATCATCTTTAAACTCCAGGGTTAATTGTGGAGTACCACAGGGTTCAGTACTTGGGCCAATTCTCTTTACTATATATATGCTTCCAATAGGTAAAATTATCAGGCAGCATAGAATAAATTTTCACTGTTACGCTGATGACACTCAGCTTTACTTATCCATAAATCCTGATGAGCCCAACCAGTTTGATAGACTACAAGCATGTCTTGAAGACATAAAAACTTGGATGACTTTAAATTTTCTGCTTCTAAATTCAGACAAGACAGAAGTTGTCGTCTTTGCACCGGAGTCTTTAAAAAAGAAACTGCTTAGTCAATCATTTAACCTGGATGGCATTAAATTGACCTCCGATAATAAAGTAAAAAACCTTGGTGTTATTTTTGACCAGGACATGTCATTTAAATCCCATATTAAACAGGTTTCCAGGATTTCCTTCTTTCATCTCCGGAACATTGCCAAAATTAGAAATATCCTGTCCAGGATTGATGCTGAAAAACTAGTCCATGCATTTGTTACTTCAAGGCTGGACTATTGTAATTCTTTACTATCAGGATGTCCACAAAATGCAGTTAAAAGCCTTCAGCTGATTCAAAATGCTGCAGCAAGAGTTCTGATGAAAATTAAAAAGAGAGATCATATTTCCCCTACTTTAGCTTCCCTTCATTGGCTCCCTGTTAAATCCAGAATAGAATTTAAAATTCTCCTTCTCACATATAAAGCCCTTAATGATTTAGCTCCATCATACATCAGAGAGCTGATTGTTCCATATGTTCCTAACAAAGCACTTCGTTCTCAGACTGCAGGTTTACTGGTGGTTCCTAAAGTCTCTAGAAGTAGAATGGGAGGCAGATCCTTTAGTTATCAGGCTCCTCTCCTGTGGAACCAGCTCCCAGTTTTAATCCGTGAGGCGGACACCATGTCTACTTTTAAGGCTAGGCTTAAAACTTTCCTTTTTGATAAAGCTTATAGTTAGAGTGGCTTAGGTTATCCTGAGCTATCTCTGTAGTTATGCTGCTATAGGCTTAGGCTGCTGGAGGACATAATGACCACTTTCACCCTCTTCGCTACTTTCTCACACTACTCTTCAATTTTGTATTATTTGCTGTTATTTCAGCTTTTAACTTTGTTCTCTCTCTTCTCTCTTCCTAGAAGCTACACCTGGCCGGACTCTGTGTCTACTGTGACAACTGTCTGGAGAGGGGCATCGTCCGAGCTTCTGCTGGCAACAACTTGGTGCTCACCCTCTACCGATGATCCACATGGCCCTGTCTTTCAGTGTTTAACCCTTTCTCTCTCCTAGACATAGCTACTGACGGAGCTTTTACTGTAACTAACTCTATGTGCTCTCTTCAGACTCTAACCTTGAAAACTGGCCCAGAGTTTATCTGTTCTTTCTTTCTAGGTGAAACGACTAAAGGAGCTACATCCATTAACATTTAACTTTTCCTTCCCATAGAAAGGACTCCTGGATCAGTGCTTCTTTGTTCTCTTTGTGTCTCTGCTCTGTTCTCTCTAACCCCCAGTCGTGTCGGCAGATGGCCCCTCACACTGAGCCTGGTTCTGCTAGAGGTTTCTTCCTGTTAAAAGGGAGTTTTTCCTCTCCACTGTCGCTACATGCATGCTCAGTATGAGGGATTGCTGCAAAGTCAACGCCAGTGACTGTCCACTGTCTCTACATGCTCATCCAGGAGGAGTGAATGCTGCAAGTCACTGACTGGATGCAATCTGCTGGGTTTCCTTAGATAGAAAAACTTTTTATCCAATTTGAATAAATAACAGAATCTGACTGCACTGTTCAATGATTTGGATTAATTGTAATGCATGTACCTGACTTTTGTGAAGTGCCTTGAGACGACATGTGTTGTGAATTGGCGCTATATAAATAAACTGAATTGAATTGAAAACTGAAACTGAATGTCAGGAAGTATGCCCATTTCTATGCACTCAATACTTGGTTGGGCTTCCTCTTTCCATTAATCACTGCATCAATGCCTGTGGCACAGAGGTGGTCAGCCTGTGGGTCTCCACAGGTGAAATGGAAGCCCAGATTGCTTTGATAGCTGCCTTCAAGTCATCTGCCTGTTTGGCTCTGGGATCTCTCATCTTCCTCTTGACAACAGCCCATTTCTATGGGCTTCAGGTCAGGGTAGTTTGCTGGCCAATCAAGAACACCACTGTCATTGAACCAGCTTTTAGTACCTTTGGCAGTGTGGGCAGGTGCAAAGTCCTGCTGGAAAAGAAAGTCAGCATCTCCATACAGCTTGTATGCAGAGGGAAGCATGAAGTGCTCTTGTCATGGCAAATAACCAGGTAACTGTAGTGGAGGGAACAAATATGAAGTTAGAGTTCAGGTTTAACAGGTTTATTGAAAAACTGGAGAAAACAACAGGATTCTTCTTACTTTTAAGTGGAGATCGTGTTTCCAGAAGGAGAGGTGAGTCATGCCGCGGAGGCTGAGACTGACAAAGGAGGTTGTGGTGCAATGATTGAGGTTTTCTTTATTCTTTGTCCAGGTGATGGCGTGCAGACTTGGAGGGTGGACAGGCAAGTGGTAACCAGATTGGTTTACAGGAGAAGTGGTAAGTACTTTCTTTGGTAAGTACTTTCCTTGGCACGCAGATCCTGGGAACCTTGATTTCCAAATGAAATGTGGAATTTACTTTCATCTGAAAACAGGACTTTGGACCATTGTGACATTGTCTCTGGTTCAGGAGTGGCTTGACACAAGGAATTTGACATTTGTAGCCCATGTCTTGTATTCGTCTGTGTGTGGTGGCTCTTGATGCACTGCCTCCGTTTTCTGTTCTGCATGGATACAGAACTTTGAACAACCAGCTTCTTCAGCACTGACCTTTTGAAGGGTATTGATGACTGTCTTCTGGACATCTGTCAGCTATCCTCCCTATGACCACCTATGACCCAGAGTAAGAGACCATTTAAAAGCTCAGGAAACCTTTGCAAGTGTTTTGAGTTAATTAGCTGATTAGGATGTGGCACCATAAGTGTCCACTAATTAACTTTTTCACAGTATTCTAATTTTCTGAGACACAAAATTTTGTGGCTCTCTTTACCTGTAACCCATACTCATCAAAATTACAAGAAACAAAGGCTTGGAATATATCACTATGTGTAATGATTCTATATATGAGTTTCACTTTCTGAGATGACTGGCAAAAAATATTGCAATATTACGCAATATTCTAATTTTTTGGGATGTACCTGTATATATGAAATGGCACCCCACATTGTCACTGACTGGAAACTTCACAATGGACTTTAAGCAACATGGATAATGTGTCCCACCACTCTTCCTCCAGACTCTGGGACCTTGAATCCCAAATAAAATGCTAACTTTATTTTGATTTTTAAAGAGGACCACTGAGCAACAGCCCACATCTTTCTTTTTATCCCAGGTAAGGATTTGTCTGTGCATAATGGCTCTTAGACTGACGCCAGCCTCGTTCCATCTCTTGTGAAGCTCTCCCATATTCTTAAATGGATTTTGCTTGACAATTCTCCCAAGGCAGTGCTTATCCCTGTTGCTGGTGCACATTTTCTTATCACACCTTTTCCTTTAACTCAACTGTCTGTGCATTTGCTTAAATACAGCACTCTGTGAACAACCACCTTCTTTAGCAATGACTTACTTGTCTTGTGGAGGGTGACAGTTACTGTCGACTGGTCATCTGTTGAAGCAGCTCTTTTCCTTATGATTGTGTAACCTACTTACCCAGACTGAGAGACCATGTAGAGGCTCAGGAAATCGTTGAAGGTGCTTTTAATTAGCTGATTAGGCCCGGACACCATGAATTTGCAATATTTAACTTTTTCACAAGATTCAAATTTTTGGAGACACTGAATTTTGGATTTATCTGTAAGTGTAATCATAAAAAGTACATGAAATAAGGAATTGAAATATTTCGCTCTATGTGCAATGAATCTAACATGAAATATGAATTTTTGAGTGACAAAAATATTAAACTTTTTCATGATATTCCAGTTTTTTAAGCTACACCATCTGTCTAGACTAAAGAGCAGGGCTGTAAGACAGAAGCACATCCAGACTCTGCTAAAATCTCCCAAAACCTTTTAGGAGAATTAGGGCCACAATATCAAAAGATGCAAAATTCGGCACAAACACAAGAGTGAACATCATCTGTAAAATGGTGGTGGCAGCATCATCCTCTGTGAAAAACTGAAGATGAAGTTTGATTTTCAGCTACACAGTTAGTCCAAGCAACAGTACGAAGACTCTACCCAAGGAACAGTAGCTTTGAAATGGCCTGGCCAGGTCCAGCGCTAAATCTGACATGAATATGTCAGATGGTTCTACTTTTTTTTTTACTATTCTGCCTTTTTAATGTTATACAACGTTTTACTAACATTATATAATCTTAGTTATGACACTTGACTGATCTGGCTCCTAATCATGTTCAGATCACATTTTTAGTCTGTGTTTTTTTTTTTAACATGCTCTTTTGTTCATTCACCTCAATTAAACTTAAATTAAAAATCTCTTATTGATACCAAAGGAAAATTAAATGTCACTCATCCAGTTTCTTCAAAGAGTTGTGGTAGATGGCGATACCCATGGGCAGCAAGGATTTTCTGTGACAGTCAGGATTAAAGCAGATCTGAAGAAGCCTCACACTAAAAACACTGCTGTTGTATGATAGTCTCATGAAGAGGATGCTCAGGGTCCTCTTTTTGTTCAGAATGAAGATTCTTCATTTTAAGAATCATAATTAATCATCTCCAGAGGTTTCCAGAGCAGCTCACCAGAACAGAACCAGCCATCTTTATCATCGTATTGAGCGTTTATAAGTCTCTGGCTCTGATGCTGCTATCCCAAAAGCAAAACCTATGGAAAAACAAGACATTATCTGGTCAGAGAGCCTACTGAGATCGAGATAGATGCTAAGAGCCTCCTTGAACAGATTGTGTTCTGGACTCTGATTCATGAGTCAGAATACATCAATAACCCCAGAGGGAAATGATGCTGTTTTAGCTGCTCAATTTAAGTATACATCTGGAATATTGAAAACTATATAAAATGCAGTTAACTGACAAAAAATGTAAGAAACACAGTGGGATATTCTGTGTAAGCTTGAAGCTTTCATACAGAAAAGGAAATAAAACAGAGGCAAACGGGAACTAATCATCTCTGACTATTGAGTGATGTACCGAAGTGATTCATTGCAGCAATATGATAAAAACGTCCATTATACTAGTCTTGATGAAAAACCCAATACCTGTAATGTCTGGAAGTCAACAGCAGGGGTCAGTGCTTTACTTTATTTTGGGCCACTTCAAGAGATTATCTGCCTTTTCATTGGCATAAAAAAAACCTTATCCTAACATCTGATACAAACAATCTGGAGAAGAATCTGTCCTTGAGCTTTTGTGATTTTTTTTTTGTTGGTGTTGAATCTGAAATTATGTTTGACACGTCTCCTCCGTTTATCATCATCACCCTTCTTTAGTCATTTTGACAAGTTTCTGAAATAGGCTATCATACTTTTTCTTTTTTTGTCAGTATTTAAAGAGCACAAAACAAATCTAATTTCAGTGTTGCAAGTGCTACAAATGCTTGTCTAGTTACATGTTTTAGATGCTAAAGGCTGTATCAGTTATGTTGTGTCATAGAGGTAAAATGCAACAATATTGAACAAAGAAGTCTCAGGCTTTTTCACATCCATTTATACATATCAGCAAAACAATTTATAAATAAACATATACACAATGTATCCATATATCACACTTGCAGTCAGGTCCACCACCTGTAGATCCTACCCCAATCCATCCACACACACAGATTGAGAGAGTTCTGCAATCTCTTAATCTGTCCAGTGAGAATCCAGGTGAATGTGTAGTGCAGGAAAGAAAACAGAGCTGGATGAGCTCAGGTATAACTGTGTGTGTAGCACTTTACTCAAAGTCGTACTGGGTTAAAAACGCTTCAGACAAACCAGAAAAAAGTAAGTAAAGAAAGGATACTAAATTACACAAATTAAATTTACACAAAGTTTCTGTTTTTGCTTAAAAGGAACTGAACACAAAGTGTGAGAGAAACGTGCATTCGAGAAATACAAAGACGGAGCCATGTAAATCTGGATAAATGCAAGAATTATTGTAATGAAAAGCTTTTGCGGTTTATTGAGAATTCTGTTCACGGTTCTCTGGCCTTGCTTTCTGCTCTGTGCATGTTCCAGCTCCTAGTACATGTTTGAGCACAAGGACTTCAACTAAGCCGAACACAAAAGAGGTGGACAAAT
The DNA here is from genome assembly GCA_036173005.1 of Crenichthys baileyi. Taxonomy (NCBI): domain Eukaryota; kingdom Metazoa; phylum Chordata; class Actinopteri; order Cyprinodontiformes; family Goodeidae; genus Crenichthys; species Crenichthys baileyi. The sequence goes on from JAHHUM010002911.1 coordinate 274,572, forward strand.
GAGCCAGCTTAAATTATCATCCTGCTTCTTAAGGACAGTCCTATTAATCCTGTCAATATGCAATTCCTAAAGTATTTACACTGCTTGAACTTTTTTCACATTTTGTCACATTACAGCATAAAACTTCTTTGTATTTTCATGGGGATTTTATGTCACAGACCAACACAAAGTCGTGCCTAATTGTGAAGGGGTGCAAAGAAGAGACATGGCTTTCATTCTATTTATAATTAAAAGCATGAAATGTGATATGCATTCAGCTGTTTTAAAAAAGATTACCCTAAATAAAAACTATTGCATCAAATTGTTAGAATGAGGACATAGAGTCGACCAAGCTTGGGACCGAACTGTTCATTGCATAAAGTTGTGAACAAGTCCAAACCGGGGTTAGGCTGTACAACAATATCCCAAGCTTTGACCATCTCAAGGACAACTGTTCATTCCATCATCTTAAAAGGTTGAAAGAGTAAGGCGAAACTGCAAACCTACATTTAGACATGGTTATCCACCTAAACTGACAGGTTGGTCAGGGAGAACATTACTCAGAGAAGGAGCCAAGATGACCACGATAACTCTGAGGGAGCTGCAGAGAGGCAAAGCTTAGGTGGGACAATCTGCTGACAGGACAAATTTTAGATATGCCTCCACAAAATGGCCATGATGGAAGAGTGGCAAAAGGAAGACTATGGTTAAAAGAAAGCCAAACAGTCAATTTAATGCCATGTGGGGCATACAGCAAACAGATGAGACCAATTTTAAAGTTTTTGGTCTACACTAAAAACATAATGAATGCATAAACTAACTCTGTATATTACCCTGAACACAACATTCCCACGTTCTTCTTCTGCCTTGAAATCATGATTGAGGCTACTTTGTGTTGGTCTAATACATAAAATCCCAATAAAATACATCGAAGTTTGTGTTTGTAACATGATCAAATTTGGAAAGCCCCCCCTTTTTTTTGGTTTAAAATTATTCTTCTAAAACCAAGACTAGTTTAAACAGTTTGGCATCTGATGCTTTTTTTCCCCTAACATCTATAGTTGCCAAGATGTTCAGTATTTACTGTACAGAGCAACCTTTATCCATTCAGGCTTAACACATTGCAGTGACATAGAAAATCGTATTACTTCCCTAATCGCTTGATTGCCTTGTCTCACAGGCGTAAACATATTTAGCATTCTGCAGTTTGGGCTGAACACTTTGTTAGCAGATGTTGCTCTGTGTGCACTGTCAGTGTAAGCTAAAGTTTGAGACAGATGCAAGAAGACCTCAGTAAAATCTTAGCTGGAGGTGACGAGATGCTGCAACAAGAATGCCTTGTTTATGCACTAAATCGTTTCACTAAGAGGATGATTTATTCATGAAATAAAGAAAACTTGCTCCGTGGGCGGACAATTGAGTCCATTATGTTTTAAGTAACAAGTGTGTGTTTGTGTTTATGTGTGTGTGTATTGG